>LPNX010332812.1:645424-763760 GCA_001517045.1 Pseudotsuga menziesii
AAAAGACAGAGGGAGTATGATGCTCCACTTCAGAAGGAGTGACTATAGAAGATCCTGAGGTTCGACATGATATGACAGGATGGATAGATTACTAATGACTCTAAGCTTTACTAAGAGTAAAGAGGATTCCAACCTTTGCTTCAAGGTTGAAGATGGAAGACCAGTGATACTCTTATTATGTGTCGATGCACTATTGTTCTAGGCATGGAGGTGTGGCAAAGTACAGATGGGATCTTCCTTGGACAAGGGAAGTATGCAGTAGAGATCCTGAAGAGGTTCAGGATGATGGATTGCATGACCACACCTATGGCATCGAACATGAAGCTATTAAGTGATGCTTCATCAGAGACGGTTGATGCTATGATGTATCGTCAGATGATTGGGTCCTTGATGTACCTGAGACTAGATACTTGCCTTGCTATGAACACATTGAGACATGTTCACCTGATGTTTGCAAAGAATGCAGGGGTACAATTGATTATGGACTCAAGTACGATGCAAATCAAAAGATTAACCTGGAAGGTTATGTAATTTCAGATTGGGAAAGCAGTGCCATTGACAGGAAGTGTACTTCAGGATGTTGCTTCAGTATGGGATCAGGTGTGATCTCTTGGTTTAACAGGAAGCAATCCTGTGTGGCACTGAGTATAGCTGAAGTAGAGTATGTCATAGCTTGTTCAGCTAGTTGTGAGGCAGTATGGCTGTGAAAGCTACTATCTGATATATTTGATCTCCAGTTGGATGCTACTTGTATACATTGTGACAACCAGAGTTGCGTGAAGTTGTCAGAGAATCCAGTGTTCCATGACAAGTCGAAGCATATCGAGATCAAGTATCACTATATCAGGTATATGGTGCAGAGAGGAGCAGTGAAGCTCCAGTATGTTGCGACGGAGGAATAGATAGCTGATGTATTGACGAAGCCATTGGTTAGGATGAAGTTCGAGTACTTCAGAGAGAGACTTGGTGTTCTCCAGATCGAGGTTCCTTCCAAGAGAAAGTGATGAGACCCATAGCCATTCTGACATGGTGAGAGGATTGGTTCCTTCCATGGTCAGATGTAAGGGCCGAGCCATTATGTTCATGGCTAAAGGATTAAGTTCCTTCCATGGCAGATGTGAGTGCTCGCCATTCTTCCGAGTAGGACAGATGTAAGGGCAAATTCCACTCTCAGGGAGAGTGGAGGTACCTGGTCCGTTACCAGGTAGCTCAGTCAGGGACTGGGGGCCATTCTGACAAGGGTGTAGGATTCAGTTCCTACCAGGTCAGATGTGAGTGCACAAATCTTTCATCACTGTGGTAGGAAGGGTTCCGTCCTGGGTGAGAGTCGTTCATCATTGTGGTAGGATGTGTTTCGGCCTGGGTGAATGTGTGGAAATATTTCATCACTGTGGTAGGAAGAGTTTCGGCCTGGGTGAGAGTCATTCATCACTATGGTAGGATGTGTTCCCGCCTGGATGAATGTGCCATTCTTACGAGTAGGTCAGATATAAGTGCAGAGCCATTTCACAGATGTTAGTGATGTGATGTCCTATCATGCTGGTGAATGTGAGTGCTGGGCCTTTCTGATGTGATTGTAGTTTACTACATGATCAGATGTGAGTGATGGGCATGCCTTTCTGACGAGCAGGTCTAAGACCTACCTGGTGACTAGGCCTACAACCAGCATGAAAAAGGGTTGGCTCTGTAGAACTTCCTATGACAAGATAGTACACACATGATGATGACCAGAGGAGATCCAGATCGAGCTATGATCCAAATCCAGTTATGATGACTCCGAGAGATCTAGATCCAGCAGTGATGATCCAGATCGAGAGATGATCCAGATCCAGATCTAGATCGAGTGATGATCCAAATCCAGTCCAATGATGATGATCCAGATCGAGTGATGATCCAGATCCAGTGATGATGTTCTATGATGATCCAGATCGAGAGATGATCCAGATCCAGTGATGAAGATGACTTGAAGACAAAGATGATCCAGTTGATACAGAGAAGAAGACCAATGCTGAAAATCATGTCGAAAGAATAGCTTCCTAGTTAAGAGGGAGTGTTGATGTATATGTAACTTCAGAATGTATTCTTATGTATTGTAACCCGATGTTTATTCCGGGATGTTTCTATTATGTATTTGAGTCATGTTGTCATGCCCCGATGTTCCAATCAGGAGGATTAATAATGTAAACAAGTCTTTTCAAGTCATTGTGTAAGTCCCCACAGTTTTGGGGCACTTGAGTTATTATACACTAATTAAGGTCTAGGATCGAGTAAGTAATTGTTGGTTGGTCCGACATGATTAAGTGCACTTCAAGTGAATGGAAGAATATAAATAGAGAGTGAGAGTCTCTCTATTTATCACTTCTACAACACATCACTTACCCTCTCAAGTGTGGTGCACTAGTGAAGAAGGAAATATACTGGGACTAGAAGACTACTGCTGTCGGGAGTGCATCTTACTATTTTGGGGTCTTACATCTTGTGGTGATTCTATCTTTGAGGAAGTTGCGGGGTTTTCTCCATTTATGGTTTCCCCGATCAAAAACTCTTTGTGTCTCTTGTCTCTTGTGATGTGCTTATGTTTTATTGCTGTACTTGTTATTCTCTTAGTGAAAAGATCCTAAGATCATAATGCTTGCTTATATGGTGAAAAACTAACACCACAGTGTAATAAGCATGTTGTCACATGGAAATATTCGCGGTTGGAGTTTCTAGTTATTGTAGTCATATTTAGTTACTATATTTAGTTGAGTCAATAACTGTAACATAAACAAAAATGAGATACTACAATATTATTTAGTTTTACCTCCGAAGGAGGAGATACATGTTCTACTCCATGGGGATGAGCAGACCCCTGCCACAATGTAATAAGCATGTTATCATATGGAAATATTCACAATAAGCATGACAAAAGCGAATGGTAACAGTGAAAATCGAATGTTAACTGAAAAAATCGAAACATTTTGTTATTGACTTCATATTTATTTACTATATTTAACATTTACCTCATGAGGCATAGATTGTGACCTTCCACGGTCACCCTAGACCGTGGAAGCAACATGTAGCTTTCCACTGTTGCAACCCTGACAAAATAAATAAATCAATAAAAGTTGAGTCAATAATTGTAACATAAAAAATGAGATAAGCATAACAGTATAATAAGCATGTTATCACATGGAAATATTCATATTTGCACGAAAAAAGCGAATGTCATCGGTGGAAATTGAATGTTAACAAAAAAAATCGAAACATTTAGTTATTGTAGTCATGTTTAGTTACTATATTTACCATTACCTGATGATTCATAGCGTGTGACCTTCCACGGTTACCCTGGACCATGGAAACCACATCTATTTGATTTCAGTTGTAATTGATCAACAAATCTTCACCTGGAAGTATTGTTTTTGTTGCACATACAAATATATGATGTTATTCACATCCCTCAAATTGGAAATTCAGTTTCTTATTTGTTGTCACTGTCCATGTACTATTTATAAAGCCAGCAACGTTTTCGGACGATTTTGGTCTCCCATCAATATACATAGCTGCCCCTTTGTTTTTATTGTGTTCTGCTAGTTGTATATAATTTGCAGCAGCTCCGTATCTCCTCATACTTAGAGTATATTGGACCAATATCAACCAAATATTGTATCTGTATAATGGTCTAACATACTCCATCAATTCAGTTACAGTGCCATACCCGACCTTTATGCCATCCATGGAAAATAGCCCCAATCCATGTAAGGACGAAGGAGCAATGCGATACATCCTCCCATTGATGAAGAAATCTGTGTCCACTTGAGGTAGCTCATTAGGTACCCATCGTTGCACTAGATGTATATACCTCAAAGGAAACTTAATTTCACCTATGTTCTCAGCATCATAATTATATGACCCTTCGTTGGCAATAAAATATTGCATGCGTCTACAAAATCTTTTCCTTACCTTTTCAGATCTAGATGATATAGAACCAGTAGATCTAGCACAACATATATCACTTTCAACCTCTCCTAGTATATATTCACCATCACTCGAGGAAGATAGATCGGTTAGATACCTATTTGGTGCTACCTACACTCAATAAAACAAGAATATAACCTACCAAGCATATATAATTTAGCATGCAAATATATTTACTTGTAATGTTTCAATATCAAAAGTTTTTCCTTCCCAAAAACTTTACCAAAAACTATTTTTCTCTCGAAGGTGTAATTTCTTTTAGAGTTATTTATATTTGAATTATTTTTAAGTATAAGACATGATTTGATTTGGTTTAGAATTTGTTCACAACATGGATATAGAAGTGTGTTTCTTGGGCCACTTGACTAGTTAATGCATGCAAAGAAGTATGAGGTTCCCCCTCATATAGATCATGTTGGGGATTCAATTTGGAATGGGTGGTGGTCATATTGCTTCATTCATGGATTTCCCACCAAAACTCAACGACTTTAGTCTAAGAATCCCTCTTCCATAGTGGTATGATATGCAATTTTCCTTATGTAAGGTACTCCTTCTCTAACTATGTGCCTGATTTTTTTTAAATAGGATAACATTGTGAAATGTCACCAAATTTAGACCAATTATAGGTAGTCTTGAGAATTGGCGACATTTGGTGAACTGGTGATTGTGGATAGACATATCCTAGAGATGTTCATTAATTACAAAAGAACTTTTTATGGGCATAGGCATGTATGATAAAGTTGGAAAAAGACTAAGTGGTGAAAAATTGTCCTAAAGCAGTAGCCTTATGAAAATGCCCACCATATTTCATAAGAAGGAGAAATTTCCCACCATGTCCTGTCATCCCATAGTTGGTTGAAGTATCTATTTGAGGAAGAAGATACAGGCCTCCCAAAAGAAGTTCTTTTTTGTCAAATTAGACAAGTTGATCTAGGAGAATGATCGCCATAATTTGTGGGTTGAAATAAATTCCCGCGCCATATGGGCATCCTATGGGTGGTTTTGTTGTCTACCTGACCATGTTCTTACTTTGACCTAAAAGTACATGAGGTAGAAATTATGGATCTGCCAAAACAGGGTCTTAAGAATCTTTTACATCATACTTTAGTCAAATGCCCACTGAGGAGAGAGAATGTAGTTCCAGAGGATGAAACTAGTCTTAATGGATTCATCTAGTTTTCCTCCATCCATTAGATGTCTTACACTCCAAGTTTGATGAAAAGTTGAAATCACCTTTGAGACCTAGGGTTTAAATAAATTGACTGTGTCAAATCACAAGGTTGAAGAGGCATTTGGAAATGCCTACCAAATCCTGTTAGAGTGATGATAAATTCATCAGAAGGTATAGGTATGTTCTTTAATGAACTGGCTATCCATCCATGTTCTTAGTTTTTCTTATGGTGACCACATGAGAAAAATATCAGCCTGCCAAAAGAGGTAAAAACATTAGCTTGCATATCCAAAAATATGAAAAATTGACCGAGTGTTGAAAACAGGAGGTTGAGAGCCCACTTGGAAATGCACGCTAGAGTCAACTCTTTAACTGATAAATTCATCAGATGTTATGGGTCCATTCTTTGATTATCTAGGCATCCACTCATGATCTCAGTTTCCCTCTGGGTGTTCACACGTGTGAGATATGAGTCTGCCAAAATGCCTCCTAGCACAGTAATGACTAGGGCCTGACAAAATTCACTAAGTGTTGAATTGAGCAGTTTGAAAGACCATTTTAAAGTGACTTCCAGAGACTGTGTGTTTGTCAATAAGGTTTTAAGGTGACATGGTCTTGTTCCTAGTTGAGGTGGATACCTAGCCACACCCTCAGTTTGTTTAAAGATGGTCAATATGTGAAAAATATAAGTCTGCCAAAAGTTAGAAAATTATGCCTGTACAGTCTTGGTGAAATAAAAGAGTAAGCTACAGGAAATTCTGCATATGTTGAGAAGGATTTAAGGATAGTATTTTGGAAGATATGATGTGATCGAAATTACACAGCATATATTTAAGGAAGAAATTCTTGTAGAGGGTTTAATGAAGACACACATAGGCTACAATATTCTTGATAACCTTCGGACTCTTTGAGATATGCCAAACAAAGGTGACCACACTAACTACCGTGGTATATGCCAAGCAGAGGAAAAAATATATAAGTCTCATTGAAAAATAATACTTGTATCAAATGTGTCTTTAAAGAAGAAAGAGGTATGAGGGTCAATTTAATGAAGTCAATTCAAATTATAGCCCACGAGTCCCATGGAACTATACATTGTTCCAAAATCCAAAAAAGTAAATGAGAAAATATTGTAAAGTGTGTTGTAATTTAGGTGAAAAGTGTGCCATAATCCATGTGAAAATGACATTCAAAGCAAAAATAAATGCATCTTTAAAGGAGAAAGAGATCTCATGTTCAAGTTTTGACATAATCAGTTCAAATTATAGCTCGTAGAGGACTCCGTTCTAGACCATTAAATAGAATAAGATTACACAAGCTTGCACTCTATAGAATGTTTCAAACATGTAATAAAATAAAATAACAAAAGCTTGTAATTTGTGCCATAATTGAGGTAAAACTAATTATTAAAGAAAAATCAAATGCTTAGAAGAAACACGTCCTAGGTTCAAAGTTTTGACATAATCGGTTGAACAAGTTCAGATTATAACTCCTACAGGACTCTGCACACTGTTTTGGACCATTAAATAGAATAAAATTACAAAAGATTGCAAATTGTGCCATAATTCATAAAATTATACAAGAGAATGACTGGCTTACAGTGCTCAACCTATATTTCTTTTCCTCGAATTTAAGGAGGAGATTTAGACACTCCAATAATAGAAAACCCTTACTAGATCGATCGATAATAGAAGCGATGGTAAGACAACAAAAAAATTATTATTTCGGTATCACTGTACCGAATCCGT
This sequence comes from Pseudotsuga menziesii, assembly GCA_001517045.1. Lineage (NCBI taxonomy): Eukaryota > Viridiplantae > Streptophyta > Pinopsida > Pinales > Pinaceae > Pseudotsuga > Pseudotsuga menziesii. Next base: position 652,301 of record LPNX010332812.1, read on the forward strand.
ATTGGTTCAGAAATTTAACGTATTTTTCCCAAATTCCTATGCTGCTAGGGTTAATGGGCTTAAAGAATTCATTGGGACCTTTTTTATCCTCTAGACTACAGCTGGATTTCCTCCCCTGGGAACGTGAGTATCCTCTAGACTGCAGTCGGATTGTTTTTTCATCCTCTGGACTACGGCCGAATTTCCTCCACTAAGAACATCGATATCCTCTGGATTGGTATCCCCTGCTCCTTGATTTATGATTGCTATGCTCATCAAATTACCAGTGCTATGGATGCTGCTAATGAACTAGTGTGCGGGAGTGAACTTGTTCGTTGTTGTTTTGCTAATGAGCTAGTGCACGAGAGTGAACTTGTTCGTTGTTGTTTTGCTAATGAGCTAGTGTGCGGGTGTTTTTGAATTCTACATTTTTTGTTTGTTTATTTGCATATTTTTTATTTTGTGTTTTGTTTTATTTTTTTATTTTGCATATTTACCTTTTATTTAGTTTATTTTGGGTTTTTTTTATTTGCATATTTTATATTTTGTTTCATTTTAAATTAATTATAGTTAAACAACTCCATGTTTTTAATTTAGTGTATTTTAATTTAATTTAACTAGGATTTTGTGATAATTTGTATTGGTTGCATTGCTTATAGTGAGATCCTATACATAAGTCCCTTCAAGGACGAACACGATGATGATGACGATGATCATGATGATCATGATGACGATGAAGACTGTGAATATGATGGTGATGACGACAACAACGACGATGATCATCATCATCATCCTTGTCATCATCATCACCATCATCTAATTCATCGTCTTCATCAATATCATCATCACCATCTTCATAATCATCATCGTCGTCGTCACCATCATCGTCATCATGATCTTATTCATCATCGTCATCTTCCTTATCATCATCATAATAATCATCATCTTCATCATAAATGTCTTCATTATCACCATCATCATCTTGATCGTCATCATCATATTCGTCGTCGTCATCAACATCTTCATCTTCATCATCATATTCATCATCAACATCATCGTCATCCAATTCATTAGCATCTCCATTATCATTATCATCATCTTCATCATCATCATTATCATCATCATCATTTTCATTATCATCATCATCATCTTCATCATCCTCATCATATTCCTCCTCCTCCTCCTCCTCATCATCAGCTTCATCATCACAATTTTAGGGGGATCTCAATGAATGAAGACATCTACATGATAGGGGGAGCAGCTAGTTGAGTGAAAAATTGAGGATTGCTCCTAAGACCCATTCCAAGGACTAATATGACAATTCAATATGATCCGAGGAAGTAGTAAAAAAAATACAATTTATTAGGCCTTGTGAATCCTCTTGTTCTTAGATTTGTGCACATGAAGAATCAAGACTTATGGACCTAGTTCGGTGTCTTAAAAGAGGAATATCCAAGCTGAGAAGTTTGGTAGTTCCATAAAGTGCATTCTTTATAGGATTGAATAATCACTCATAACCATTCTATTCTAATGTTGGCGAAGCTCAAAACAATTTCGTGAAGACCAAGGTAAAGATATTGTCATCACATCTTCATCATCATCACCATCAACATCATGATCATCTTCATCTTCATCATCATCATCATCATCATCCTCATCCTAATAATCATCATGATAATCATGATAATCATGATCATCATCTTCATCATCCTCATCCTAGTCATCCTCATCATCCTTGTCATCCTCGTCATCCTCATCCTCTCCCTCATCATCATCATCATCATTGTTGTCGTTTTCATCACCACCACCATCATTGATCATCATCATCATCATCTTCATCAGCATAATCATCATCATCATCATCTCCCTCTTCCTAATCAACATCAACAGCATCGTTATCATCACCATTTTCATCATCTCCCTTATCATCATCTTCATCATGTTCATCATCTTCATCACCACCACCATCATCATCATCATCTTCATCATCATCATCATCATCATCAACAACATCTTCATCATCATCATCATCATCATCATCATCATCATCCTTGTCATGCTCATCATCATCCTCATCCTCATCATCATCATCATCATCATCGTGATCTTCATCATCATCATCCTCATCCTAGTCATCATCATCATCATCATCATCATCATCATCATCATCATCATTATCATCATCGTCATCATCATTATCCTCATCATCATCGTCGTCGTCGTCGTCATCATCGTCCTCATCATCATCATCGCCGTCGTCGTCATCGTCATCATTGTCTTCATCATCGTCATCATCATCATCATTGTCGTCGTCATCTCCCTCTTCCTAATCAACATCTTCATCATCATCATCATCATCATTTTCATCATCGCCCTCATCATCATCTTCATCACCACCACCATCATCATCATCTTCTTCATCATCATCATTGAATGTTGATTTATGTTCATCTATGTCTCCTTTCCAAAGGTTTGAAAATGATATTATTTTAGGAATTTTGCGGGAACTCCTTTCAGGTTAATTGGTTAGCAAGTTTTTCCACCATGGAGCCATCGGATGGAGATTGGAGCCGGCGGATGAACGATGGAAAGCGATTCCGTGGAGCAGAGATGCGAGGAAGGATTTAATTTTGAGATTTGCGGAGTCCATTAAATGGGTGTAATGTTGGAGGTTCAAGATTGACACAAGGTGAGATGAAGGGCCCTAAATCATTTTGCATAGTGAACCTGCTCGAAGGGAGAAATTTTTTCAAATCATGAAAAGGGTTAATCAACGAGAAAATCAGATGGTTGACATGCAGGCAGAGATAGATCTGCAGTCTCAAACAATTCCACGGATTGAACTAGCGTGGAGAAAGTTACAAATTCAATCCGCAGAAAGTGGTAGGGGATGCAAATATCTACGATCAGAACAAGATGTTGGGTAGATCAACAAGTGAGAAGCATTCCGCGATCAAAAGTTGCTCACTCGTTCAGATGAAAAAGGGTTAGTAGAATGTTAAAGTTCTCAAGGTTGAATGGTCCCGATGAAGGTAGTTTAGAGATCGATGGTTGATATTGATCTCTCAAAATCAAGTTGTGTAGGTTGATAGTGTTGAGTTTTGGGTATGAAGATTTGGTGTATCTAGGGCTTAGATCGCAAAGATGAATAGATCTATGGTATTGAGTGCATGGAGAAACACGAGGGTTATGCAACATAAAAAAAACTATAAAAAAATCTAAGTGGAGAAGACGCCCTCATGTACAATTTTCCTTCTCGACAGTTAATTGATTTCCCCGACGCCATTTGTGATACACCCACAAGATAAATCATCCCCACGATAGCGCCATCTTGCCCAAAACCAGATACACGTTGAATGGCTGGCGTGTGAAATCAGAAAGATATCATGAAAATATAAGAAGTGGAACAACGAATATGATTGCCACACATAGCAAGGAAAACATAGTGAAAGAATGGTTCTGGTATCATCGTCACAGGAGCAAAAGGGTTATCATACGAGAAAAAAGGGCCAGAACAGGTCCAGTCCATATTCCCTAAAGCGTATGGTCGACCAGGCTACTCGACGATGAAATGTGCGAAAATGTTGATGGGTCATCCCCTTCTCCAGTTTTCCAATCCTATATAAACACCACCTTTTAGATCCATTAAGGTGCATAGGATGATCTAGTGTAGAAGAAAACTCGTGGTATCATTATACCAAGAGGTTCTAAGGATTCTGATATGTTTGTAATGGCAATCGGGTTTGAGAATCTTGTTAGTATGGGTGTGTTGTTGGTTGGTGAGCTTGATTCCAAGATCATCTATCGCCCTGGTTTTTTACACCAAGGAAGCACCAACCATCGGGGAGCATAATTCATACACCACTTTGAGATATGCACCTATTTTCTATGGGAGCAAATGCTCGTACTGGAGCATAAAGGGCCCAAGGAATTCGTCGTAGCTTTCATCCACCCCGTGCACGAACCTTTTCTGAGGTGGTGAGGAGTACTTCAATGACAAGCCAATGCAAAGGCTTGTTTCTTCTAGAAGCAAGGGGGAAGCTATGAAGAAAGCTGAGCACATAAAGGATATATATAAAACCCTTTGCCAGCTTTGAGCCCATGCAGAAAGGTCCTTCGAGCACATAATGAACACAAAGGGAGATGACACATTGCTGACTCGACAAATAGACAAGTGGCTGAGCCCAATCAAAAATGAACCACTAGAAGCATCTTGAGATGTTATTTTCACTGCCCACGAGTTCACAACCAAAAAATTCATGTTGCCATCCAGAATGAGCACACGCATTTGCTCCATGATGTTTGTTTAAAGATATGTAAACCATGGCAGAAGTACCATGCTCTAGTTGTTAATGTTTGATTATGACTGTAAACAGTTTCAGATCCTATTTTGAGGATTAGCCTCGGGGTCCAAGACATTATAAAAAGGATCCCCACTAGGGATAAAATTTGAAGGGCAGGGTCCCATTTCCTTTCGAAGCCTAAGTTTCAGTGAATTAGCCATCAATTATCTTACTTCCTATTGAGTTACAAGTGGTTTCCATTTTCATACATTGAGTTTCCCTAATCTTTATCATGATAATGGGGCTTGTGGTTGTTGTTGATATGTATATATTCAATTAGCATTACTCATTGTATATCACATGTATGTAAGGATGAAAAATAGAACTTAGGGATGCATAACAACAACCCTCATTTTCATAGATAAATTCATAAAATCCAAAAGCCAAAGAAAATATTTCAGGGTTACACATTACAATTTACAATTCTCATAGGGAAAAGAAAAACACTTACTTGAGCCAACTGTATTTGTGGAAGCAATATAGCTAACATACCACCCTATGAACAAGAATGAACTGTCACTCCAGCAGCAACCATACATGCAAATTCCCAAGTTAGACCAAACCCTAAAATATCCAAGATAAAAAAACTCTTGAAGAAAAACTACAACAATAGAGTTTACCTTGAGTTTCCATGTCGAAATTGCCAAGGTTTCCATGCAAAAAACAATGTTACCCCCAAACTATACAAAATCCACCCTTCCATGAGGAAAATTTTCAGAAAAGTAGTCAAAATTGGTCCCAGCAGCCTTAGTCAAAATTGGTCCCAACAGCCTTAAGAGAATGCTCGCCACAATTCATGGTTTGAGAAGAATACCCGCACCATGGTACCATCCTATAACTAGTTGGTTTTGATACCTATTCATGATTTGATTTTTCTTGAATATTTCTTGAGGACAAAGATTTAGGCCTGCCAAAACAGGGTTTTTCACCAGTGGATGCAAAAATGGCTAAGTAGCCTCAAAAAGATGCCTGCCCTAAATTATGGGTTAGAGTAAATGCCCGCAGCACATGGGTCTTGTAGATTGGTATTCATCCTACCTGACCATGTCTTCATATTGTCTTGGAATTGGATGAGGAAAAATTTATGGACCTGCCAAAAGGGTGTTTTAGTCATATTATACCAAATTGAGAAATTTTTCTAAGTATGGACTTGGTGTTAAATCTACCCAAGTGGCCTTAAGGAAATGCCCGGCATGCCTCATAGGATGATGTGAAAAATGTATTAATAATGTGAGTCTCTAGAGTGTTGTATGGAGCATAAAACCATGTCACTTGCCTCACTAAACTACAACAAATATTTAAGGAAGAATTGGTCCCAGCAACCTTAGTAAAAATTGGTCCCAACAGTCTTAAGAGAATGCCCGCCACAATTCATGGTTTGAGAAGAATGCCCACACCATGGTACTGTCCTATAGCTAGTTTGTTTCACTACCTATTCATGATTTGAGTTTTCTTTAGTGTTTCCTGAGGAGAAAGATACATGCCTGCCAAAATAGGGTTTTACACTAGTGGATGCAAAAATGGCTAAGTAACCTCAAAAAGATGCCTGCCCTAAATTATGGGTTAGATTAAGTGCCTGTAGCACATGGGGGTCTTGTATATTGGTCTTTGGCATACTTGACCATGTATTCATATTGTCTTGGAAGTGGATGAAGAAAAATTTATGGACCTGCCAAAAGGGTGTTTTAGGCATATTAGACCAAATTGAAAAATTTGTCTGAGTGGGATTGGTGTTAAATCTGCCCAAGTGGCCTTAAGGAAATTCCCACCATGCCTCATAGGATGATGTGAAAAATGTATTGAGAATGTGATTCTCTAGAGTGTTGTATGGAGCATACAACCATGTCACTTGCCTCACCAAACTACAACATATATTTAAGGAAGAATTGGTCCCAGTAGCCTTAAGAGAATGTCCGCCACAATTCATGGTTTGAGAAGAATGCCCACGCCATGGTACCATCCTATATCTAGTTGGTTTGAATACCTTTTCATTATTTTAGTTTTATTTAATCTTTCTTGAGAAGAAAGATACAGGCCTGCCAAAACAGGGTTTTTAGTGGCGAAAAACAAGAAATTCAAGGGGCAGTAGTTGATATCCAAAAGATGGATGCTAGGAATAAAACCTGATGTCATTATAAGAAGTGTGAGGAAAGCCAAAAAGAAAAAATTCCTAGATGATCAAAATGCAACATTGTATGCAAAATGGTGAACGGAACTTATGTTGCAATAAGCATTTCTAGTTATCTTGTCGTACTGAAAATTTATTCTATTGTGCTAACATTTATGTTACCAAATTTTGGAAATGTAACAAATGATGGAAGGCATATTAAATATTTATTTTTTGTTTTCAGTAATAAAATTACAGTTGTTTTCTGTGGTTTTGTAAATTTTTGTCTTTTTTAGGCTAGTTCTATAGGCATTACAGCTTTGGGTTATTCATTGAAATTTGGTTGCATGAGTAGAATTGTATGACATTGTTCCAGAATTGGAATTTCAGTTTCATTAGATAAAGAAACTTACATAAATATAGCAATACATAGCATCAAAATTCTCATAAAGAACTTGAGAGTTCTCAATCCATTATCCCCATAATATTCCTATAATATCAATAGTTCCAAGCAAACATCTAGGATCTACCTATGTCACCAAATCTACTGACACCTCATATCCACTAATCACTATCACTCTTTTAATTTCTTACAAATTCAAATATATATGCCTACAGTACACAAGTTAAGTTTTCAATTTTGATAGTGTTAACTTTCTGGCCTATTATGTACACTTATTGAAAAGTTAAATTCAAAATTACCATTCACATTAAATGCATCAAAAACATATACATTACCGAGAAATAGATACACACACACATATATAAATTTATGTATTAAAACTTGAAATGTATTTACATACACAACATATATAAATAATGTTATTCTATAGTTCTAGGCTGCTTGGGAGGTTTAGGTTGCAAGTCCTCCTTTTCTAGAGAAGATAAATTTGTACATTCTAGTCTCTTGGCTTGTCTAGAAGCTTCTGTTTCTTCAGAAGCTGCCGCAGGTGCATGTTCTGATTTTCGTTCTAATTATTTTACTTTTGTTGCACATTTGTGCAAAATTTCTCTCAATCTATCGTTATCTTGGATGTACTTCTTCATCAATTCCATATTCTTATTATTTTTCTCTCTGTGTTCCTTTTCCTTTTGCTGAAGACGATCATTTGCACGTTTCAACTCAGACTAAACTTGGGTCAATTTTTTCCTGAGTTGCTCTGTCTCTGTCTCCAACTCTTTTTCCCTCAATTCTGTATTATCTAGAGTATACACAATTTCTACTTGCTGAAGCATGTTGTTCTTCTGCAGAATGGCAATTTGGGATTTCAGACCTTCTATCTCAGACTTACATCCCAAATGTTGTGATTCTCTATCCTCTTGTATTTTCAATCTGAGCTCTTTAATCTCATCATCCCTCTCGGCTAGCTTGTTTTCCATTGTTTCTTTTATGGTTGACCACGCAAAGAGATCAGCTCCAACATTCATTACTGCACTAGCATCCATCAAGGACTTCTCTCAAATTCTTAAGAAGGAACAATAGCTTTGTAAGCCCTTTTTGGCTTGTGCATGATCTTGTATTGCATTAAAAGCTACATCCAGTGCCTTCTCTCTATTTTGCAAGGAACTCTCATACCTTATTAAAGCCTATTGGTGTGGTGACATATCATAAATTTCACCAGAAATCAGATGCCTACTCTGTCCCTTACCAATTTTAGATTCTTTTAACTTTTCAACTCCTCTAGTCTGTAGTTCTGCAATAATCTTTTCAAGTTCAACTATTTTCCCTTTCAACTCTTCATCTTTCTTAGCAATTATGTTTTCCATGTTTTCCTCTTTTTTTCTATATTCATTTATCTCAGGTTGATGTTTATTATAGTCTTCAACAAGGTTGTTTTCAAAGTCATCCTTCATTATTTCAATTATTCTGTTTAACTTACTGACTTCAGCGGTAAGTATTGCTTCATGGCCAATAACAATCCATAGAGGGGGAATGTCCAAAACCTCCAGTTGATGTTTCAGCTCATCTTCCAGTCTCTTTATGGTTTCTTCGTCTTTCTTCCAAACAACCATATATTATTCTCTACATTTCTTGTTTTCCTTTATAAATTCATTCTGAATTTTCTCTAGTTCCTTATTCAAAGGCTGAAGAATAGAGTCCTTGCCTGCTATTATCCTTCTTGAACTGTACACAGTCTTCACAAGGGATCCTTGTAATCTTGCAATTTCCTGTAAACAAGGAAAAATTTTAGGAGGCTTTAAAAAAATGGAATTTGGAAACTTTTTTTTTGGAAAAAAGAATTAAAAAATGCCTCCTACCTTAAAGAGGTCCACCATTTGAAAATTTTTAAAAGAATATTCCATAGTATCCATGTGTTATGTTTCTAACCTTGCAATTACCTGTAAATAGTAAAAAATTTAACAAGGCTTCAAAAAAAGGAATTTTGCAACTGTTTCTTTTTGAAAAATAGTGCCTACCTTTAAGAGGTCCTGACTTTGCATTTGCTTAATCCTACAGAGTTCTATGCTCTGTACTATGGTAAGATACCAATCGGAAATTTTTTTCTACGAAATTCAGTTTCTTCTTTGAAATGCAACATTTTATCGAACAATAGCTTAAAAACAATTTTACCATCAAAAAAAGATTTTGGAGAGAAATTTTTCTCAACTCCCAACAGTGGAGGTGTCTATATAACAAGTGTAATTTCTGCACGAGCATAAATATCATCATCACTATGATCCTCCTGTTCATTAAACTCAACATCATGCACCTCGTTTACATTTATTTCTCTGCCTTCATGTAATCCGACCAAAATTGAGACAGCATCAAATTCTTCAGGGTCACTTCCCATACCTTCCATACAATACTCAAAATGCTCTTTAGGGACTTGTACATTGTCCTTTGGAGATTTTTGAGGAACTTCCTGGTTAATGTTTTCCAGTTTTGGCCTCTTAATGTATGCATTTTTAAATCTTCTTCCTTCTACAGTGTTGGGTCGATATAAGTCAATAATTGTTTTTAGTGTGCCAGGGTAACTGAACTTCACTCTCTTCATTTTGCTCTCCTGCAATGCAAAATGCATTTTTTTCTCCAATAGATGAGGGACATCTATGGCCAGGTCTTCAACCCAATGAATCACAAACTTCATACAATCACCTGAAATATCTTGCTTGTGGTGATTCATAATTGTCCTAAGTACAATTTGAATTAAGGTTTTGTACAGTCCTGGTGGAACATCTTGCATATTTAAACCATTCCGGGAAACCTTAACCATTTTTCCACATATTTTTTTTTCCATCTCACTCTTTTCTACTTTCAGGGTTTTCTTGGTGGTCAACATCACTCCCCCTCTCCATGGAATTTTCGCTACACCTGACAACAAATCAGGGTCCAGACAAACCCTCCTCCCAAAAATAATCAATTCCTTGGACTCATCATCATAACTAGAAATGGCATTATCTATCTATTCATTGTTGAAATCGAACTGATCGAAAAGAAAATGATGCACTCCTCCTCTAATCAGGAAATTTAGCATACCTTCTGTCCAGTTGGTTCTGTCACTCCATGCCTCAGTGTTCTCTCAGGATTTTCTAATAGTGAACCTATCAACAACTTCAGAACCCCCTATTTCAATTGATGCATGGAAGATGAGGCTGATGTTTCCATTTTGCAGGATGATGGCACGCTCAGAAAGGAAGAAGGGGATGCACGCGAATGCATGCATAGGATACTAGCACGCTGACTTTTCCAAACTAAAATAAAAATTACAAATGTGTTCAGACATTTCCAAACTATAATAAAAGTTAAAAATGTGTTCTGACTTTTGCAAACTATAATAAAAATTACAAATGTGTTCTCAAATTTTCCAAACTATAATAAAAATTACAAATGTGTTTTAAGTCAACAATACACAACTTACATTTTCAATTTCAATATAGTTAACTTTCTAGCATGTTAAGTATACTTATTTTCTAGAATGTTAAGTATACTTATTGAAAACAAGAAAGTAAGAGTAAATAATAGGGTAAAAATTTGGGCCCGCATGGGTGTAGACTGACTGGCAAGAGCCGTGTAATTGAAGGAATGTGGTAAAGGAGGTCTCAAGTTCAAATCTCACCCAGACTTATCCGTGTCCCATGCTTGCGGGATGTGTGGACGCACCTGGGGTTATAGTGGCAGCCAACAGGAATGGACCCCGTGTCACGCGAGTACCAGAACCACCCAGTTACCGATTCCCCCAGTTCAAAAAAAAATTAGAGTAAAAATTTGGCATTCTAACTATTTTGGAAAAAATAGAGTAATAGAGTGAGTAATGTAATAATAGATTAATATTCTTCTCTACATGTTTTGATGTACTCTCAAACCAAACCCTCCAATTAAATGTTTACAATAAATGTTTTTGGAAACTGGGTAGATATATTTAGAAGACTATCCTTGTGTTAATTTTATATAACCTAACCTCATATGCTCACAATCGACCTATTAAAGGTGCAATTTTAACCTTTTTTATTGTTATGGATACTTGGTGTAAAATGCAATCCATAAGCATAAAAATGCAAGCTAGGAATGCATAGTAGTTAAATTGAACATGAATGACAAAAATTCCAAGCATCTTGGCCAAATTCAAAAAAAATGACTAAAATTCTAAGTTTCGTAAAAAACAGTGTGTAAATATTCAAAATGGGCTTAGGAAAATGCACGCCACATTACATACAATTTTCATAAGTTGAAACTAACACCATGGTGTTGAAGATAGATATATTTTTGACAAAATCCTCTTTCCGTTTTTTAAAATTATGTTTCATTTGTCTAGAGTTAAATTGACAAAATGACAACTTTTGTGTTTTCAACCCGGTTTTACCCAGATCACAAAAATTCCCACCCATCCCTAAGTATTGGGTATTTTTGAGTGATTTTAGTTGGAAATGGTATGTTTTACTATTTTCCACATTATTATACACTTAGTTTTTCAATTTTGGTACAGAAGTGCCTGTTGTGCAAAAACACTACATGGTTGTCTTGTATTTATGTTATATCCACCTACATTAATAAAAATGCAAGTCAAACCCTCCTATTAAATGTTTATAGTAAATGGTTTTGGAAATTGGATGGCTATATATATTTAGAAGACTATCCTTGTGTTAATTTTATATAACCTAACCTCATATGCTCACAGTCGACCTATGAAAGGTGCAATTTTAACCTTTTTTTACTGTTATGGACACTTGGTGTAAAATGCAAGCTAGGAATGCATAGCAGTCAAATTGAACATGAATGAATAAAATTGCAAGTATATTAGACAAGTTCAAAATTAATGACTGAAATTCTAAGTTGTTACGTAAAAAACAGTGTGTAAATATTCAAAACAGGGCTTAGGAAAATGCACGCCACAGTCCATACAATTGTCATAAGTTGAAAATAACACCATGGTGTTGAAGCTAGATATATTTACATTTATTAATAAAATTTTATACTATTAGGTGTAATCTATATGGTGAATTCTACTATTTAATTCATATGAATTATGTATTTGTTCCAGTCAATTATGTTTGGTATATTATTGTTTTGTTATAATTGGTTTTTATTTTCGAATAATTTTTTCATTATATATGAAATTTGTAAGTTTGAAACGATAATATACATTTCCTGGCATGTGGGTTATTGTGAAGATGCTTTTATACTTTCTTCAAACTGTCTGAAAAACCTCATATTATAGCCTTCTAGATATGGTTGGATTCACCATACAACACTCTAGAGATGCACACTCTTAGAATATTTTTATCAGCATCCTATGAGCTATGGAGGGAATTTCCCTAAGGCCAGTTATGCAAATTTTACCAATAATTCCATACTTGGACAATTTTTTACCTTCTTCTAGGCTCGGTCTAATTTCCCTAAACCACATTTTTCAGGCTACTTGGACCAATATTCCCAAACTTAGCCAATTTCATGATTTTAACTAATTTGTCGTATTTCTCCAGAACGATGTCATCATGCAACAATGATTTCAAATTCATTTCATATCATCATCTATGCCATGCCATTCCATGTGGGTGTCATCCTTAGTGCGGGCATCAACCTTAATGCGGCCATCACTTATCCCCTTTAAAACACTTAGCCATTTTTTCTTTGTCTTTAGTATGAAAAATAACATTTTTCTTCTATTTTCACAGGTTGATATTTTCCTTATCTAGTCACCATAAGAAAAACCAAGAGCATGGATAGATATCCATTTCAACAATGAACAAGACCATATCATCTTATGAATTTTATCATCAAAGGAACACCCCCTTTCAGTCATTTCAAAGTGGTCTCTCAAACTTTTTGTCTAACACTTGAGCAATTCTCTTCAAACCCTGGGTCACCTAGGTAATTTCATTTTTCCTTCAAATTTGGCAAGTGACATTCCCAATGGGTATAGTTCAACAAGGTGAGTTCAGAAAAACCACTTTCATCTTCTATAGCTTCTTTCTCTCTCCTAGGCTGGCATTTTTCTGGAACAGTGAAAATATGGTTGAGAGGCACTTTTGGCAGATTGATATCTTCTTCTTGAAAGACTTTTTGGTCAGGCTAATTATATGGTTGGATGCACCATACAAGTTTCTAGAGATCAACACTCTCATAATATTTTTATCACCAACCCATGAGCTATGGCAGGCATTTTCCTAAGGCATGTTAAGAATATTTTACCAATAATTCATACTTGGACAATTTTTTATCTTCTCCTAGTCTTGGTCTAATTTCCCTAAACCACAAATTTGGCAGGTCCATAAATTCTTCTTCAATGTCTCTTTGGACAAACTGAGACCATGGTTGAGTAGACAAAACAACATCCTACAATATCCCCATGTGGTGTGGGCATTTTCTTCAAAAAACCATTTGTGTCAGGCATCCTCTTAAGGCTACTTGGAACAATATTCCCACACTTGGCCAATTTCCTGATTTTCACTAATTTTCCGTAATTCTCCAGAACGATGTCATAATGCAACAATGATTTCAACTTCATGCCACATAGTCATCTATTCCATGCCATGCCATGCGGGCATCATCCTTAGTGTGGGAATCATCCTTAGTGTGGGCATCATCCTTAGTGCAGGCATCAACCTTAATGCAGGCATCACTTAGCCCCTTTACAACACTAAGCCATTTTTTCTGTCTTTAGTATGCAAGATAAGATTTTTCTTCTATTTTTCTAGGTTGATTTTTTCCTTATTTGGTCATCATAAGAAAAACCAAGAGCATGGCTAGATATCTATTTCAACAATGAACAAGACCATATCATCTGATGACTTTTATCATCAATGGAACACCCCCTTGCGAGCATTTCCAAGTGGTCTCTCAAACACTTTGTCTAACACTTGACCAGTTCTCTTCAAAACCTAGGTCACCAAGGCGATTTCATGTTTCCTTCAAACTTGGAAAGTGAGATTCCCAATGGATATAGTTCAACAAGGTGAATCTAGAAAAAACACTTTCATCTTCTGTAGCTTCTTTCTCTCTACTCAGCGGGAATTTTTTTGGAGCAGTGAAAATATGGCTAAGAGGCACTTTTGGTAGATTTATATCTTCTTCCTGAAAGATTTTTTGGTCAGGATAATTATATGGTTGGATGAACCATACAAGTCTCTAGAAATCTACACTCTTGTAATATTTTTATCATCATCTATGAGATGTGCTGGGCATTTCCCTAAGGCCAGTTAGGCATACTTTACCAATAATTCCATACTTGGACATTTTTTTATCTTCTCCTAGGCTTGGTCTAATTTCCCTAAACCACAGTTTTGGCAGGTCCATAAATTCTTCTTCAGGTTCTCTTTGGAAAAACTAAGACCAAGGTTGAGTAGAAAAAATGAAATCCTACAATATCCCCATGTGGCGCAGGTATTTTCTTCAACAAACCATTTGTGGTGGGAATCCTCTTAAGGCTACTTGGACCAATATTCCTGCACTTAGCCAATTTCCTTATTTTCACTAATTTGCCTTATTTCTCCAGAACGATGTCATAATGTAACATTGATTTCAACTTCATGCTAAATCATCATATATTCCATGCCATGCCATGCATGCATAATCCTTAGTGTGGGAACCACTTAGCCCCTTTACAACACTTGGCCATTTTTTCTGTCTTTAGTGTGCAAAATAAGATTTTTCTTCTATTTTTCCGGGTTGATATTTTCCTTATCTGGTCACCATAAGAAAAACCAAGAGCATGGCTATATATCCATTTCAAAAATGGACAAGACCATATCATCTAATTATTTTTATCATCAATGGAACACCCCCTTACGAGCATTTCCAAGTGGTCTCTCAAACACTTTGTCTAACACTTAACCAGTTCTCTTCAAACCCTAGGTCACCAAGGTGATTTCATTTTTCCTTCAAAATTGGAAAGTGATATTCCCAATGGGTATAGTTCAACAAGGTGAATCCAGAAAAACCACTTTCATCTTCTGTAGCTTCTTTCTCTCTCCTCAGTGGGCATTTTTCTGGAGCAGTACAAATATGGCTAAGAGGCACTTTTGGTAGGTTGATATCTTCTTCCTGAAAGAATTTTTGGTCAAGATAATTATATGGTTGGATGCACCATACAAGTCTCTAGAGATATACACTCTCATAATATTTATATCATCATCCTATGATATGTGGCGAGCATTTCCCTAAGGTCAGTTAGGAATATTTTACCAATAATTCCATACTTGGGCAATTTTTTATCTTCTCCTAGCCTTGGTCTAATTTCCCTAAACCATAGTTTTTGCAGGTCCATAAATTTTTCTTTAGGGTCTATTTGGAAAACCTGAGACCATGGTTGAGTACAAAAAACAACAACCTACAATATCCCCATGTGGTGCGGGAATCCTCTTAAGGCTACTTGGACCAATATTCCCGCACTTAGCCAATTTCCTGATTTTCACTAATTTGTCATATTTCTCCAGAACGATGTCATAATGCAACAATGATTTCAAATTCATGCCACATTGTCATATATTCCATGCCATTCCATGCGTGCATAATCCTTAGTGTGGGTATCAACCTTAATGTGGGAATCACTTAGCCCCTTTACAACACTTAGCCATTTTTTCTGTCTTTAGTATGCAAGATAATATTTTTCTTCTATTTTGCGAGGTTGATATTTTCCTTATCTTGTCACCATAAGAAAAAACCAATAGCATGGCTAGATATCCATTTCAACAATGAACAAGACCATATCATCTAATGATTTTTATCATCAATGGAACACCCCCCTTGCAAGCATTTCCAAGTGGTCTCTAAAACTCTTTGTCTAACACTTAACCAGTTCTCTTCAAACCCTAGGTCACCAAGGTCATTTCATTTTTCCTTCAAACTTGGAAAGTGAGATTCCCAATGGGTAGAGGCCAACAAGGTGACTCCATCAAGACCACTTTCATCTTCTGGAGCTTCTTTATCTCTCCTTGGTGGGCATTTTTATGGAGCAGTACAAATATGGATGAGAGGCACTTTTGGTAGATTGATATCTTCATACTAAAAGACGTTTTGGTCAGGATAATTATATGGTTGGATGCACCATACAAGAATATAGAGATATACACTCTCATAATATTTTTATCATCATCCTATGAGCAGTGGCAGGAATTTCCCTAAGGATAGTTAGGCAGATTTTACCAATAATTCCATACTTGGACAATTTTTTATCTTCTCCTAGTCTTGGTCTAATTTCCCTAAACAATAGTTTTTGCAGTTTTTGCATGTTATTGCAGGTCTAATTTCCCTAAACCACAGTTTTTTCATGTTGGGCGTGCATTGGAGTAAAGCAATCCAAAATTGGCTTGCTTCAGTAAAATCCACACACATGCCTGATTTGATTTTCCCATACCTCAACCTGTCATACACATGCTGAATGTATTGAGTGTAAAATATGTCATATAATAGTATAAACCTGTAAATGGCAGTTTTCTCTTTTCCCTACCTATCATATTCTGAACTTTCAACCGAGTGCCAAATACGTCACTTAACAAACCATCAAAATCTATGATTCGATGAACCTAAATCGAGTCGGATTCTGATGACATTGAGAATGATTTCATCACCTAAACGTGAACTCAATATTTCATCATGATTAACGTTTTTTCCCACCTTTCAATTATTCCAAGGGCCAACACAGTACACATATCCAGATTTGGCCTGACCCCATGGATTCCTTCCTAGCAGCTGCAATCAATTACCAGTCATGTTGTTTCTTATGTAAGATTGATAAATAGGGTCCACTGTTATCAGTAGGCTATGCAGTATTCAATCCATTCTCTATGTTCATTCATTTTTGTCCAATATGTCCGCAAATGTGCGCAAATATGAGTTCATTGATAGTATGAGTGAAATGGGTACAATTGGAAAGAATTGGAGATAGTCTCATCTGGGTTCGATGGATTTCATTGGCAGTTCCATTCCATCTTATTGTTTTTATGTTCGTTTAACATTCCTTTCCCATCACTCAGTGAATTATTTCCTACATTGAGTCAGCTCCCTGTCCCTCTTCAACAACCCAAGCATTCCCTCTCAGTGGCATAGCAGGATTGATCTTCTAGCTTTTAATTTGAACACATCAGATGGGTATTGCATGTTGTTTTCCACTGAGCCATATTTTTCTATGGCATTTCTATCTTCCTTAACATTTTCTTCTTTCATTGGTATTACCCTTTTCTCCTTAGATACCTCTCACACATTGTGCATCTCTATTATAATTCTTCTCTACTCACATCTCCCATCCAAATAACTGGAATGCAACTTCCTCTTCTACTCCCTTTCTACCTTTGGTGTTGAAACATGTCCACTTCAGCCTTGTTTTCCCCCTGTGTTGCACTGTCATGTTTTCCTTGTTCCACAATAGTTGGTATCTTCATTTGAAGCCAGGAAAGTACAGCAGAGGATGGGTTGGCTCATGGGTGAATCGACATTTCAATTTCACTCAAATGAAATCCACTTGTAACATGGTCAATCCGACCCTTGAGGTATATAAATAGAATTTAATAGGTAGTAGGGACAATTATTATTAAAGTACTTGTTTGATGTTACTGATTCAATTGTAAACTATCCCTCTGCTCTGTAATGAAAGCATAATATAATAAAAAATGCTCTTGGGCCCCTTTTAAAACTTTCTTGAGTATCAATATGGTTATATTTTTTCATTATCTCTGTTTTTTTCCTTGAAATGTATTATATATGTTATGTTCTCATTTATTAATTTCTGCAAGGAATGATGATGATTTATATTATAATAAAAAAGAAACAGACAATACAAACTTGCAGGGCCATGAGATTGGTTTCCAAAATATGATGCTCGTCAACAAGAAACCAACATTTACAATTGTTTTGTTCTCATTTCAAATGTTGGATGCATTCTTATTTCACAATAGAAGTTTAATTTATGTCTGAAATTAAAACTATACTAGTCTAATTAGGTTTTTGTATGCAAACTTTGAAATTTCTTACCTACAGTGTACTTCGATTGGAATTGGTGTGCATTTTTAGTTCTGGCCATGAAAAATTGGAAAATACTATCAATTGTTGTTTTGGATGACTTGGATTTTATTGTAGATCTTACAATTTACATAAATGAGTACAAGAGTTTGTAGAAAAGGTTGGTATGTCTATGTTATAGTGCAATTTATTCAATATAGCATGAAATGATGATCTTTCAATTCATTTGTAGAATATATTTCAAGAATATTTCATATGTCAATTCATTTGTAGAATATATTACAAAGAATTTATTTCATCATTTGTTGTTTCATACACACTTCTCAGTATGGGTTTCACATTAAACTCTCATAGATATTGGAAAAATGCACATATGGATTACACATTACACTTGTATTACACATTAGAAACACATTAACTATATCAAAATATATTCATTGGCAATAAATACTGACAATTTATATTACAACGATATTAGTATGTACATAGACATCAAATGTACACCATATTATTTTAGAAATCTAGGCTGCTTGGAAGTTGGGAGGTTTTTGCAACTCCTCCTTTTTAGAATAAGAAAATTATCTACATCTTCTCTTGCCTTTTCCAGAACCCTCTAGTTAGAAGCTTCATCAGCCATATGTTTTAATTGTTCTTCTTGCTCTTTCACTTTGTTTGCAATATTGATCACTTTTGTATGCAATTTATCTTTTTATTCTAGGAATTTCTTCAACATCTCTAAATTATTATTTTTCTGATATGAGTGCTCATATTCCTTTCTTTTAAGATCATCATCTGTCCACTTTAGGTCAAATTGAACTGCACTTAATTTTCTCTTAACCTATTGTGCCTCCTTCTCGAGCTCTTGTGCCTTCAAATCTCTATCAGATGGAGTATACAAAATTGCTTCTTCCATAGGTTTATTTTGCAAAGATTTAATTTGGGATTTCAAATCTTGTATCTCACTATCACATCCCAAATGTAGTGTTTTTCCCTTCTTCAATAGTTTTTGGTGAAGGTATCTAATTTTGGCCTCCTTCTCCTCTATCTTCTTCTTCAATGTTGGATCTAATGAGACACATGTAAACTCTACAACATTAATTGTTGAAGAAGCTTCATTCAAGACCTTCTCTCATTGTTGCAAGGAATTCTAAAACTGGAGTAAGCTCTCCATAGTTACATCACCTAGTTTTGTACTGTCAAAACGTTTTGGTGTGATGGCATTTTTAATCTCCACTTTGGATTCTTTTGTTGTGCTAACCTTTTTACCCTTTACTGTTGATTCTTGTGGTGTGCAGACATGTTTACCCTTGACTATTGATTCTTCTGGTGTGCAGACTTGTTTACCCTTGACTATTGATTTTTTTGGTGTGCAGACCTGTTTACCCTTGACTGTTGATTCTTCTGGTGTGCAGTCCTATTTACCCTTAACTGTTGATTCTTCTGGTGTGAAAACTTGTTTACCCTTGACTGTTGATTTTTTTCCTCTTCCAGCACTTTTAGCCTCAAGAGTTGCTGAAATCCTTTCAATTCTCTTTTTTTGTAGCAACTCATTTCTGTTTTTAATTTTTTTATTTAATTTTTCCAATCTTGCTTCATATTTTGCAGCCTCATTTTGTTGTTTAATGTTCATTTCTCTCAATTCCCTTTGAAAATAAACCTTCAAACCTGCAATACATGTTTCTTTCTGCTTCAATTCTTGCTGAAGTTCTTCTTCCTTACCAAATACAGTCTTCAGTGGTGGCATGTTCAAAACTTCAGGCCTATTTTTCAGCTCATTTTCAAGTCTCCCTATAGTTCCTCATCTTTTTTCTTTTGAGCCTGATACATGTATTTCAGTCTGGTAAGGTCAAAAATTGATTCTACTAGAACTACAGTAAATTTAGAACATTGATCCTTCTGGCCAATTATTTTTTCAGTTTCCACAATTCTTTTCTCTAAACCTGTAACACGATGTACCAAATCAAGAATTTGGACATCCTTAGTTCTGCACAATTTGTCGCTAGCTTTGAAGGAATCCTCCCACAAGGTATATTGTTCTTTCAAATGTACCATTTTATCAAATAAAGAAAAAAAATATACCATCAAAAGAATATTTTCCATGAATTAGGTCTTCATGACTCATTGGTGAACGGTCCATATCATTGTTCACAAATTCCTCCCATTGATCTGCATTTTCATTTCCATGCATTCCAACCAAAGTTGTGACAACATCTTCTTCAAGGGAAAGTGAAGGCATGTCGTTTCCCATAGGTTCCACATTTTCCTCTAAAGGTTGGTCGATCTTCTTTTTCTGGTTGAGTCACCCGTTGAAGAAGCAGAGTATGACTGATCTCTCTAGTTTTGGATATGGTTGATAAAGAAATCTAGGCTCAATCCGTGCTCAATCAATCACCAATAACGTTGTCACAACTATAGAAAATGTGCCAAAAATGCATGAGTTGACCTGTGCATTGAAAGCTGGCATTGGTTTGGCAGGTGTGCTCGTCGATATAGAGACGAAAGTTCCTCTAAAATTAAAAATGTCGATATTGCCATGGTTTTTCCACCATGATTAAAAAAATGAAGTATTAATCCACGAATGTTCAAAACATGGAAATATTTCATGGAAAATCCGACCAAATGTATTACTGAATAGAAGTCTTTGATTACCTGTAACCCTTATTCTAGCCAACTTGAAATATTAGATAAAAAATTCACCTTCAGGGATTCACAATTGGCATATGTCACCAACTTGGCCAATCCTTGACCTTTCACCAACTTGGTGGGCTTGATTTCCAAATCATGATCTAACAATACTGCAATCCACTTAGCTCTCTTCCAATCTGGATCAAGCTGTGTGAGAATATTCTTCACAATTTTATTAGGAACATAAGTAATAACATGAGTTTACATAATATAAAATATGAAATATTTCAAATATTTAATTAGTGCATATGCATGTTTCTCCATTATATCATACTTTAATTCTACATCCCTCAGTACTTTACTGAAAAATGTAATAGGATGGTCTGCATTCTGTTGATTTTTCTGTAAAAGCACTCCAACAATGGTATGCTCAGAAGCAAAAGAAAAGGCTATAATATCTTTGGAAAATTCAGGACTAACCAAAACGGATGCTTCTGTTATTTCCTTCTTAATGTCAGTGAAATATCTATTTGCTTAAATAGTCCACTTGATGTCACAATCTTTCCTCGGCATGTTGGTGACACTCCTCAAAATTTCTAAAAAATTAGGAATGAATCTCCTCAAAAAGTTAACTTGACCAATAAATGATTTTTTTTTTCTTATTCCTTGGTAAGTCAACTTTATGAACTGTTTTACCCATGTCAGGATCAATTCTTATGCCATATCTTGATATGTATGACCCAAACGTTTCCCTTCTTTCAAAGTAAATTTAGATTTTCTGGGATTCAAGGAAATACCAAATTTTCTACACTTGATAAATACCTGTTCCAAATGCTTGATATAATCCCTATCCAATTTAGAGAAAACTATAATATCATCCATGTACACCAAAATAAATTTGTCTTTCTCTTTAGAAAAATCTATGTCCATTTCCCTCTGAAAGGTTTCTCATGCATTCATTAACCCAAATGGAATTTTGGCATACATAAAGGCTCCCCAGGGTGTAGTGAACATTGTTTTATCTTGATATTTAGGGTGAACCTTTATTTGATTATAACCTGAAAATCCATCTATTATAGAAATCCTTTCTGTACCAACCACCTTTTGCAGTATATGGTCCATTTTTGGCAAGGGATTGTTGTCTTTCAAAGAGACTTTGTTAATATTTCTAAAGTCTACACACAACCTTATATTCCCATTATTTTTCCTAACAGGTACTAAATTAGCCACCCATTTTGAAAACCTAGGTGCGACTATGATCTTTGTATTGAACAACTTCTTCATTTCCTTCTCAATCAAAGGGAGCAACATAGGATTTATTCTTCTGAGTTTCTGCCTAAAGGGATTTTCTCCAAGTTTTACTGAAATAGTGTGTTGTATAATAGAGGTGTCATAATATCTTTTAAATATTCATAACTCCAAGAAAACAAATCAGAAAAATTG
The DNA here is from genome assembly GCA_001517045.1 of Pseudotsuga menziesii. Lineage (NCBI taxonomy): Eukaryota > Viridiplantae > Streptophyta > Pinopsida > Pinales > Pinaceae > Pseudotsuga > Pseudotsuga menziesii. The sequence goes on from LPNX010332812.1 coordinate 674,193, forward strand.
TTCATTAAACCAATTTATTTTTCTTTTCATCTACAGGAAAACTTTTTTAAAGTTTCACTATTTTGGGACAATCTTCAAACCTGATGTTATAATCCTGGATTTCATTTTCATAAGGCTGCAGTTTAGGATTCTTTTCTAAAGCATTATGATGAAATCGTTTCTCTAAAGGTATAAGGCCCTTGGGAATAAAGTTACTCTTGATATGAATGATGTCCTTACCTCCAATCACATTTTTCAAATTCTTTTGTTCTTCATCTGTTTCTGCAAACTCTCCACCTTAATGGGAATTCTTTAAATTTTCATTCCCCATGTCAATGACTATGTTGGAAAATTCATCTGACATTTATATGAACCTTTTTATCTATAAATCATGTTCAAACACTTGCCAATATTTAGAATTTTCAAGAATGGGAGGTCTATTTACAACTTCAATTTTATATTTTTTGTTTTTGAAAATAGAGGAATTTTGAAATTTCTAGCAGTAGTAGCCAAAGAATCAACTATTCTATTTTCTACTATGGGAATTACCATCACCCTATGTTCATTGAATAAATTCCCAAGCATATCCAAAAATTCATTCTTGTAATCCCTCATTCTGGAATGCTTGGTTTGATAACTTCCATTAACATGCTTTATGACCAACTCTGAGTCTGGATATATATCTACTCTATTTGATTTTAATTCCTTCAATGCATTTAATCCTAACAACAAAGCATCATATTATGCTACATTATTTGTACATTCAAATGTCAGTTTGAAAGAATAAAATTTAAAATCTATGTATGGGGAAATAATCCAGACCCCAGCACCATCCCCCTGTTTACTTATCGATCAATCAAAGTACATATTCCATACCCCTTTATCTCTTTGTTTTTGTTCCAAGACCTTCTGTCTTTTGGAAAATTCCTTGTCTTCTTTCTATTCAGTTACTATTGGCAAGCCTTATTCCATATGAAAGTCATTATAAAATATTGATGACCCCAAATCACTATCAACTGCATATATAGGATTATTGTTAGACTTCTCTTTATTACTGACCACATATGCCAATCATTTTTCTCTATATATTCTTCTATGTTCACCAAACAAGGGAATTTTTGCATAAGAGATATCCATCTGTAAGGTTCCTTTTAACTTTGAGGCCCAAGACCTAGATAGCAACATACCACACTTAGGAGGAATGTCAGCTACTACTACATCCATGATAATACTCTTAGTCGAAATCTGGGAAAAATTAACTACCAAGTCTTTGATTAACCCCGAACACTTCAATTTTCTGGTATCAAAAGAAAACAAATCTTTGTATGGCCTTGTGATTTCTAGTCCCAAACTTTCAACTACTACTCTTGGCATAAGATTATTTGAGGCCCCTGAATCCAACATAGCATTGTGTAAAATCATATCATGGACATTTAGACTGACATAGAAAGGGGGGACATCTTCTTCATCAGTATCTCTATCCCGGGCCCAAGAATTATAGTTGGGTAATCATTAGTCAACTCTAATGTGTCAGGATGGAATTCTCCATAAGTTATGACCATTATTGTGATATTTTATATATATTCATTGTTTTTCAGTTGCTCATTGAAATGGATGGGAATTTTTATTTTTGATATTTCACTCTGCAAACTAAAGGGAGATATTATTCTATCACTTTCTTTTGGCATTTCTTTTTTATTTTATTTTAATATTTCTTTTCTATTCTCTGTAACTTTCTGTGCAATGTCCTCTTTTTGTTTCTCATTTGATTTTTCTTTATTTTGTTGACTGCTAGAAGGGTGATTTGGAGTAAGCCTCCCCTTATTTACAATTACATCTCTATTCCTCAAATTTAATTTTCTCCAAAAATCATTCAATGCATTATGGTATCCTATATGGTATTGCTATGTCTCCAACTCAAAGGCATCATGCTCCTCTTCTTGAGAAAATAGATTGTGCTATTCTTCAGTAAGGTAAATTTTAGAATCCATGTCATCAAAATAGTGTACATGGTTGTCCATGGGATCATTCTCTCCTTATTCATCTACAAAGTTCTCTAGAAAAGGTGGTCTTATCTGTTGGTCCTCATAATTTCTTGGATTTATTTGTTCTCTCTATCTAATATAAGGAATAGAATGTCTTCTAAAGTTACAATTCTTGATTTGTGGTTCAAGATGATCTCTGTTGGGACAGGAAAGAGCATAAGGAAGAACCTGAAGCGCACACACAAGAGGAAAAGCGGGCGCGCAACAAGATAAAAGCAATTAAAGGATGGAAAGCAAGCACAAAAGAGAGAAATTTGCAATGCAGATTGGTGCAATGAAGGAAAAAGCATACCTAAAGAGGTAGGTAGAAGAGTAAAGGCTGGACAAGTGCAGGTCAAGAAATATTGCAGGAGCACGAGTCAACGAAAGACTAAAGGACAGTTCTGTGGCTAGTTATGACCTGTACAGGTAGACTGAAAGACGTTTCCGTGGCTAGTTATGGCCTGTGATTAAAGTAATACAGTATGTTTTGCGGCCAATATGGCATGTCATTAATGTAATAGAAGATATTTTGTGGTTGTGTATGAAAGTAATAACTGAGTTGTACTCACTCGACCCTGCGCGGTCTTGTAATTTCTATAAATAAGAGGAACCCATTCTGTATAAGGGTTAGCTAGTTAGTTAGAATAATAGTAAGGCTAATGAAAGAAGGTTGTTGAGCTGTAGATCTGCAGATGTGTGCACAGAACATTTTGTAGAGTCATTATGCAGCTGAGTGCATAGATAGTAGAGTAGAAGAGTCAATCTAGGCTATGTGTGGGTCAATAGGAATAAATAGAAGAAAAGCATACAAACACATAGCATGAGAGAAATTATAGTTGAGCTAGATAGACATATCTAAAAAATTCTGCAAGTCCCAGACTGCAAGGTGCTAAATATTTCTCACACCAGATGAAGAGCACCTTGGTGGTTTTTCCCATATGGGTTTCCGCATTATTTCCTGTGTCATATTAATGTTGAATGTTTGACGGTTAATGTTGGATGTTTGATTATTTTGCATTACTTATGATTATAGCTGGAATGAATGTCGCAATATTGATAAATAAGTGAATGAATGAATGGTTAAATCATTATCGAGCACTTGGCATGATTTCATGTTAAAATACTGTTAAGGTTATAATACATTCGCATCCATGTCAATTACCTTTAAGGAATCAGATGCGTCACACAATTGCACTAGTTTTTAAGAGTTAAAGTTGATAAGGACAAAGTTGTGTTGCACTGTTGCACAACCATCAAGTAGTAAAAGAATCCATCCCTCCGACTCTATTGAGCACCTTAGCCACATGCCAAGGGACTTTAATCCCTCACCGACTATGGAAACATGGTTCTGGCAGTTACACATTAAGATATCTCAGGTGAGACTGTTCCTGCCTCACAGGTGTTGCTGGATAAGCTTTCTCTATTAGGATGATGTCTTTGGGTCTTGTTTTGGTTTTGTGTTGTTGTTGAACCTAGTTTGCATGAGTGAGAAGAAGTATGCCAACAAATGGTTATGTTTCCTGGACACGTAATCATTTGATTCGAGGTAAATGTCGTGGCAATCAATTAAGAAGGAAATCGAGGATTGGATAGAGTCTAAGATATTGGAATTTGTGCAAGAAGAGAGCAAAAGATTGTGATTGAGCACATAAAACTGGTTTGACCGATACATATAATCTGATATTCAAAATATCTTCTTTGCAGAGTTTCCTATTGTGCTGCATGAGTGGTTGTCAAGATTGGAAACTCGGTAGACAAATTTATAAAGAAGAGAAACGATCGAGTGGAGTGCTCAACTGATTAGTGAGATAGCCAATGTAAGTAACCCCATCTCTAGAGCTGTTGACTTTTGGGTCGATAGTATTTTGCAAGGATAGATTATTGAGTTTGTAGTAGAGACGATAACCTCATATAGTGAGGCTGAAAGAAATGTTTTCCAAGGGCCCCGAAGAAGGTATTTTTTATCTATAAATACATGGATAAAGATGCTCATCTATGAGAAGTGTATTTTGTTGTTGAGAAGTTGAGTCACATATCCATAGGAGGTGATATGTCATGGATGACCTACAAAGACAATGGGAGATGGTGAGATGAGATGTTCCTAGGAAGTACAGAACCTGAACTAGAGGTTGGATTCCTAAGGAGTGGAAAGAGATTCAGGTCGGGGAAGAGAATAAAGACAGTAGGAGGAAGACAAACTTCTAGTCTATTCGAGAAAAGTGAGTACGAAGTTGATTAGCGACTAGATGAAGGGTATTACGATGAAGAAGAATACTATAGCCCGGTTTCTAAAGGAGCAGAAGAATCTGACGAATTTGCAGAGACACCAATATCAAGACACAACTACATCACACCTGGAGTATCGCTAGAGTTAAGGTATAGAGCCCCATCTCCTGAAATAGTTGTTAATAATGATAGTGCTAGTATTACGACTAGCGCTCAAGGGAGTCCGCCTTCATTAAATTATTCTTTAGAGAACCCCGACTCCAACTCAATGGCTGGGGAAGATATTAGATTACCCACATTCAATGGGAATGGAGGAGAAGATCTGGAGTAGAATTGGTTCCTTTGCAAATATATTTGGATGGTTCTCCAAGTGCACAGTGCGGACCTAAGAAAAGTGCAGATGATCATGACTATGCGGGGTTACGCGTTGGATTGGTTTATGAAGCTCTATGTAGTGCTAGCAAGAATCCCATATAAGACCCTTTATGAGATCCAACTTGTGATGATTTGTGACTTCAAAAAACCCAAATCTAAGTTGCAGTGCATCATTGAGATCAAGGAGATAAAGAAGTCACCAACATAATGCATATGGGATTTTGATGATTGGCTTAAAACTTTGATGGCCAAGGTTAGTTTTTAGATGTCAAATGTACAAGACAAACATTGGTTTATTGCTGTGCTCCTACCACACATTCAAGCTCCTTTGATGCAACATAAGATTGTGTCATGGACAGAAGCACTAGAACTAGTAATGAAGATGGATTCCTTGCCGATCAAAGATGGCGGCTCAAGTATGATGAAGATTCAGTCGTAGTTGGATAATCTTGTCATGTAGCTCCAGGACATCAAGAAGGGTAAAGAAGCATGTGAGGACTTGTGGTGCACAAGATGTCGAACGGATGGACACACCAAGGATAATTGTCTATCATACATGAACTATATCTCATCGGGAGCACCTAATCCATTGAGTACTCATGAGATACCCTAGTTTCGGATATTCCATACTAGAGGGCATTGCAACGAGGGTTTTTTATATTTACAGAAGATTATAAGTACCCCAGCTAGTCTTTCTGTAAATTTTGCAAATCATTAGGGCATGACAAGAAGGATTGTAGAGCATATCAGCTCCTAAAGGAGAAGACAGTAGACACCTACTTAATGAAGAATGATGACCAGGTTCAAGCTGCGTAGGGCCAATCACACTAGAATCCTACACCTTTCCCACAAAACCAATATCAAAATCAGAATCAGTATCAGCCTCAATATGCACCATAGAACCAATAGGCATCGTAGAATCAATACCCACCATAGCAGCCACACCCTCAACGAAGTGGGGTATAAATTTCAGAGGTAAAGGAGGAGGATATTTTGGTAGAGGAAGAGGTCAAGTTGTATGCTATAACTGTAAACAGTTGGGCCATTATGCCAGAGATTTCTAGGAAGCTGCAAAGACCTGTTCATATTGAAAAGCATAGGACCATAATGTGGAGCAATGTCCCTAGTTGATCGCAAAGTGGCAAGCTTGGACCGTCAGGGGTCCTAACCCTGCGTAGAATCCAAACCCAAATCCAAATCCTAACGTGAATGTTTATATGATTGCTACTGAGACAAGAGAACTGGGTTTTGTTGTCATAACACGAGGAGGTGTTGCGAATGGAGCTGATCAGAATATACCAGAGGAACAACGATAGGTGCAACCCATGACACAGAAGAAAGTACCATTCAACGTTCAAATATAGAAACAAGTATTTTTTGACGTGTAACCAGAGTTTGTGGACCCAGAATAATTGTCGACCTTAGCATAAGTCAGGTAGATGCCTAAACGCTTCCAACAGATCTTCCAGAAATAAGATCCAAGAAAGGTTAGTAAGCTAAAGCCATTTCTTTCAAGTTTCTTAGCACTAGTCCAAGATAAAGATGCTATCGCAGAGCTACAAGCACTAATAGAAGAAACCATAGGAGAGTCGCAACCTAAAGAAAGGGTTAACCATGTCAAAAAGAAATTTAAAATGGGGCGTGAGTTAAGAATGACTGTGTAGATAGGGAATTATGACATGGATTACATTATTCTAGACCTAGGGTCAGACGTCAATATTTTGACATGACCAACTTGGGGAAGAATGGGAAAGCCACGCTTGGACTGGTCTCCTATTCAGTTGAGGCTTACAAATCAAGCAAAGTTCCTACCAATTGGTAGATTGAGTCAAGTACCTATCAACATTAAAGGGATGTGCACATTTGTAAGCCTCATCAACATTTTCGACAACATGAACCCATATCTCGCTCTTCTGGGGATATATTGGGTCATAGATAGTCAGAAAATTATAAACTTTAAGAAAATAATCCTCTCATTCGAGGATGATGAGATGAGGGTAGTGTCTCCCAATTATCAACTGGAAAGATAGAGGTATGTCGAACCAGTCTACAGTGAAGGACAAGGTGATTATCTATACCATATCTATAATATCAGTGCCCCAAAAGATGATTACATATATCCTACAGTGGATGGAAACTTGAGCTGGAAGAGTGCTAGCTCATGCACATCAGATTCAAGAGAGGCCTTGGAGAATTGGAAAAACATGTTGCATGAAGTCTCTATGTAGATATGAACCAGAGTTACTAGGTTTGTGTGATGGGTGGAGAACTAATTGAGGGATTTACCTACATATGAGGGATCACCTAATCTTGAGACCTTCCTAAGTGAATTTGAAGGACTTGTAACAGAGATGCATCTCTTGTCTGCGTTAAACTATGTACTGAGGGCTACACCCACTAGATGGTGGGGTACACATAAGCAATCTATATTTGAATGGCCACAGTGTAGAATTTTGTTGGAAGTTAGACTCGACAAAGAAGTCAATGTCGTGTGTCAAAGGTACATAGGGATGTCAAGCCCTGTCGAGCACATTAATCAGTGTCACATAGAATTTATAGAATACCCACGACGAGAATGGGTCCATCATTTCATTCATACATTGGAAATTAAACCCAGAAGCTGGTATACATCGCTGGAGTTGTGACAAGGAACTCAAGATTGGGACAAGGTGGTTACACAATTCGCACACACCTTTGCATTTGGTGATGAGAAGCTGACAGTTGATGTTGCACTTCAAGGAATTAAGGAAAAGGTATTCACTGAAATCCCTGTCGAAGTGATGAGTTCCCACCAATGCAGCATGACTATCTAGCAATGGATGGCTTGTTATAATCTGGCTGGAGAACCATATGATGATTTAATTAACATAAACATACCATATTTGGAGGGCACATGCGACATCAAAGGAAGTGGTATTTCAAGCGACTAGTTCCTCAAGCTGTTGAAAATCAAGAAAGTAAACATTGAGTTGTTGGATAACCCAAATTTCACCAATATAGGAGATTATTGGGATGAGAAGATAGTCACAAAGATCACATACTTGCTACATGAATTTCAGGACCTATTCCCTACTAACTTCTCAGAGATGAAGGGAATAGTAGGAGATCTGGGAGAGATGAAAATACCCCTAAAACCATATGCTAATCCATTTAAGAAGCGACCCTATAGGTTGAATCTAAGGCATAAACAGAAGGTAAAAGTTTATTGGATCGCATGCTCAATGCAGGAATCATTGAACCTATTAAGGAATCAAAATGGATCATCCCTATAGTGATCCAGGATAAGAAGACAACAGGCGAAGTCAGGATCTGTATCGACCTAAGAAAGTTGAACGATACATGCTTGTACGATCCATTCCCAACACCATTCACAGATGAAGTACTAGAAAGTGTCAGAGGACAAGAGATGCATTCATTCACCAACGGATTCTATGCCTATCACCAAGTCAGAATCGCGAAGGAGGATTGACATAAAATGACCTTCGTCACTGAATGGGGATGCTACCAATATACGATAATGCCCTTTGGACTCAAGAATGAACCTGCTATTTTTTCTAGAATAGTAGTTTCTGCTTTTAAATATTTCATACATAAATTTCTTGAGGTCTACTTTGATGATTGGACTACGTTTGGTCTAGTAAGAGACCATATTTAGAGTCTGCGCATGATGTTGGACCGCTGTCACCAGTATCATATTGCGCTTAATTTAAATAAATGTATTTTTTTGCACTATTTGGTGTGTTATTGGGCCATGTTGTGTGTTGCAATGGAATCTTGGTCGACCCAGTGAAATTTGCTATTATCCTTAACTTACCACCACCTACATCAGTCACGCAACTCAGTTCAGTGTTCAGAAACACATGCTACTACAAGAAATTCATTAGAGGGTATGCAGAGATAATTGCACCCATGGAGAAGTTAAAGAAATATGTGAAGTTCCAGTGGACAAAATATTGTCAGGAAATCCTAGACAAATTAAAGAACAAGATGGTCACTGCGCAAATACTGGTATTTCCGGATTGGAATAAGGAGTCCCATGTTCATGTCAACACGTCATCTGTCACACTCAACATCATCTTGACACAACTAGGTGAGGGTGTGCTTGACCACCCTATTTCTTTTGCTAGTATAAAACTATCTACGACGGAGAAAAATTATACGACAACAAAGAGGGAAGGCCTCGCCATGGTATATGTGCTATAGATGTACTGACACTACTTATTGGGTGCACACTTTAAAATGTACACTGATCATTCGGCATTGAAATACCTGCTCAACAAGCTAGTGTTTTGGGGGAATATTTGTCGATGGCTCCTCCTGTTTCAAGAATTTGACATTTAATTCATTGTTAGACCTAGTCGACTAAATGTGGGACCTGATCACCTGTTAAGGATAGAAAGTGGCGAAGAACCAACTAGTATGCAGGATAACTTTCTTGACACGCAATTGTTTGTGGTCACCATAATGGATGATCATAATAAATATTTTAACGCTATCACCCACTTCCTCCACATAGTTTATGCACCTGAAGGATTCACCATTGTAAAGAAGAAACATTTGGTCATCAGAGTCACTAATTTTACATTGATCGCGGGACACTTATACAAGATGGGCGAGGATGAAATATTGCAATGTTGTGTCTTTGACTATGAACGACATTGGGTAATGAGTGAAGCAAATGTCGGTGTCGCAAGTGGACACTACACTGGAAAGGAAACTGTGCGCAATATATTGCAAGCTAGACTATGGTGGCCAACCATACATATGGATACCAAGAGATTTTATCAACACTGCAATGTTTTCCAAAGGACAGGAAAATCATTGCGCTGCGATGGCATGCCGCTTGCACCCCAGATAACCCTTCAAGCATTTGATAAATGGATTTTTCATTTTGTTGGTCCTATCAGTCCACCAAGAAAAAGGACTTACACGCACTACATTATCATTGCGATAGACTACTTAACTAGATGGGCTGAAGCTGTGCCTGTAAAAGGTTGTACCACTGTGACTGCGATGAAGTTTTTATTTGAAAATGTGGTGAACTAGATTTGGCTACCTGAAAATTCAGCTAAGCGACCAAGGTACACACTTTGTTAACTATTAGGATTATTAATCCTCCCTTGTCCAATTTGGTCATATGTCTAAATCGGGAGTCATGTCTAAATCGGGAGTCCATCTAGTCTATTTATAGTCATTAACACCATTGGGTCCACTTGGCCTCATTGGGGCACATGTTTCAGTTACTAAAGTGTGGGGAACACTAATTGAGGCTCACTGCCACTTATTGCACTTGATTGCATCAGTTTAGGAGCCTCCTAGACCAATCCCTACAATTTAGGAGCCACTGGGAGTGCCGAAACCAACCAAGGTCAGTTTAGTTTAGTTGATGACTGGTTAAGCTAAGTTAGGAGTCAATTACATTCAGTTCTAGTCCTCTACATTCAGTTAGTGCTAGGTTTACTTGACTGAACTTAGGAGGGGCGTATTTCTCACCTACCACAGTCAGATAGCCTTATTCAACACTGAATGTAACACTTGCATTGTGTTTTAGAACTTCAATGAACTCCGGTTATGGTTTAGACAAGGTCAGTTAACTATCGAGTCCTCCGATAGTGATTTAGACAAGGTCTTGGTTATCTATAGTCAAGTAGAGTCTAATCAATTCGAATTCCTCATGTGGATTCGAATTGCTTGTGGCTATTAAATCCATTGTACTTCATTGTAATTATCTATCCAATTACTCTTTGATTAATGAAAATAATTCACAGCTGCAAGCCATTTTTGCACGGTTTCATTCTTCTATAACTAAGTAACTTGTGTGATATATCATGTGAGTTGTGTGTTTGTCCATAGATATATGTGCTCAATTTAATATGGTATCAGAGCCTCAGCGGACAAGGCACTTCTCCTCCTCAGATCTCCTACTGGATCATTATTTGAGTAAAATTGCTCCTTCCAGCACTGCACCAGAAGCAAAGAATTTACCACTTAATACCCCAAGCAAAGGAATTGTTGATCAATCTTGCTTGATTAACTAAGATGGGTGTAAAGAAAATTCCAAAAGTGCAGGTTGTCCAACCTTACGTTGCCCTCTTTTTTGTTTTGCAAGTACAACTTCGAAATGGATTCATCAGTTCCTCTTCTCACCCTATCCTCAAACTATTCAGAATGGAAGAAGAAGATGATTTCATCTCTGATGAGACAAGGTCTTTGTCGGGTGTCTATTGGACTTGATAAAGAGTGTTTTAGTAATATTGACTGGATGAATAATAGTGATGGAGCTTTTGTAACAATAGCAACGGGTCTTTCTCATAGCTTGCGCTACCTCAATAAATCTATTGAAGACACTCTTTGGAGTAGCGCAAGCTTTATTGAAGACACTCTGGACAAGATTGGACAGAACCTTTGGAGTGATTGATGAGGATCATAATAGAATTCTAGAGAGAATATCCAGCACCATAATCACTCTTGTTCCAAAATTCTCAGCCTCCATTCTCTCTAATGAAGTTGTTTAAGATGAAGAAGAAGCAGAAACTTCTACACAGTCAATTCGAATTGAAGACAGTCTCCATGCAGTGACTCCTTCTCCTGATGCTCTGAAAGTTCATGAGATCTATGATATCTCATATTCTCATATTTCTGAAACAGAAGAAGACATTCAAATATCTGATATTGAAGAAAAATTCTGCTGCACTTCCATGCAAACATTCGCCAGTGATTTTCCTTTGAATTCTGTGCAAAATTTACTAGTAATTGCTTCCGAAAGTGAAGAGAAATTTGATTTTTCTCCCTCTAATGTTGCTGCTGGTGTGAAAATATGTGATACCTTGGATATTTTGGAAGAAATATCAGATTACCATAGTGATCCATTCACTCCCATGATCTAGATTTTCCAGCAAATTTTTGCAAGATTGCATGCACCAAAATTCAGAATTTTGAAGAAGAAGAAAGCTATGCATCCACCGTCTCGGTTAACCATTTATTTGAATATGATATTAACCTTATTGGATATTATATGATATTATTTAGATATGATCTGATATTTCTTGGTTTAATATATCAAATTCATAATCTTTCAGTACTTCTTGTAGCTGTTCTCATCAACGGTGTGAAGAAACATGTACCGCAAGTCTCCTACAAAACTGCTGCTGGGGATTTGATTCAATTTCATAGTTTTGGATATATTTTGAACCTGTTTAGATCTGATTTAATTTCTGATCTGATATTATTTGGTTCATATTTTAAAATTCAAAATCTTTCAATCATGCTTGTAGTTGCTCTCACCAATTCTGGTGTGAAAAATCAAGTACCGCACTTTCTCTTCAAAACTGCTAATGGGGATTTGGTGTTAGTTTCCTCATATGAGGTTGATAATATTTTATTATGTGATTCATTAGCTATTTCAGAAGCTATATCAGACTACGGATCTCAATCATTCGCTCTCAATAGTCCCAGTGCTTCTCTACCATTGATCACATGCTCGTCTCCTCACAAAACTAGTAAAGAGGAAGATTTTCTGCATCCGCCTGGACACTTGCTCCTAACACTTGGGGATGTTATTACCACTCATGGTTTGCTGTTCATGGCTTCAACATATTAGTTTCTTGATTTTTCCTCACATGTTCTGAATCCTCAAGAACCTTTTCTCACTTATCAGTTGACTTCAGTTGCTCTACATGGGTCCAGTCTTCATCCGGCAGCTGTCTATATTTCTGATTTAGTTGAGCATATCATTCTTATTCAAAAGAGGAAGATTCCTCCAGAAATCATGATGGAGAGGTTCACATGCCAGGACCTAGGATACCTGTGCATAGAATAACCATATTGATCATGATTCTACCTGCTTAATTAGAGGGGGGGATTTTTTCCCATGTGGTTTTTCCCTAGCACCTTGTTTTTAAGCAGTACTTTACTTTACTTGATGTAATGGGTGACCTATGGTCTTAGTTACCAGGGCCCACAGATTTTCCAAGTTAGCATTCAAGGGGGGTGTTAGGATTATTAATCCTTTCCCTTGTCCAATTTGGTCATATGTCTAAATCAGGAGTCATGTCTAAATCGGGAGTCCATCTAGTCTATTTATAGTTATTAACACCATTGGGTCCACTTGGCCTAATTGGGGCACAAGTTTCAATTACTAAAGTGTGGGGAACAGTAATTGAGGCTCAATGCCACTGATTTCACTTGATTGTATCAGTTTAGGATCCTCCTCGACCAATCCCTAAAATTTAGGAGCCACTGGGAGTGTCGAAACCAACCAAGGTCAGTTTAGTTCAGTTGATGACTAGTTAAGCTAAGTTAGGAGTCAACTACATTCAATTCTAGTCCTCTACATTCAGTTAGCACTAGGTTTACTTGACTGAACTAAGGAGGGGCACATTTCTCACCTACCACAGTCAGTTAGCCTTAGTCAACACTGAATGTAACACTTGAGTTGTGTTTTAGAACTCCGATGAACTCTGGTTATGGTTTAGACAAGGTCAGTTAACTATTGAGTCCTCCGATAGTGATTTAGACAAGGTCTTGGTTATCTACATTCAAGTAGAGTCTAAATCAATTCGAATTTCCTCATGTGGATTTGAATTGCTTGTGGCTATTAAATCCATTGGATTTCATTGTAATTATCTATCTAATTACTCTTTGATTAATGAAAAGAATTCACAGCTGCAAGCCATTTTTGCACTGTTTCATTCTTCAATAACTGACTAAATTGTGTGATCTATCATGTGAGTTGTGTGTTTGTCCACAGATCTATGTGCTCAATTTAATATTAACAAAATGATTGATGAGCTTACCACAAGATTCCAGATTCAGCATAGAAAGACAACACCCTACCATCCTTAGGTGAATGGAATGGTTGAAGTGCTCAACAAGATCCTAGAGAATGCATTAACCAAAGCATGCAATGCGCACCGAGATGATTGGGATCAGAAATTTTCAGCTATGCAATGGGCGTACCACATGACATGCAAGTGACTGATAGGGCACACTCCATTCCAATTAGTGTATGGACAAGAATTTGTTGTGTCGATGGAGTATATTGTACCGAGCTTAAGAATTGTTGCGTTGATGGAAATGATAGATGTGGGTGCCGAGCAAAGGTTTTGCGGCTCGTTCAGATGGAGGAGGAACACTTCGTTGTGAGATTCCATCAAGATATAGAGAATAAAAGGAAGAAAACATAACATGATCGCCATATCAGGACTAAGTAATTCAAAGTCATAGGAATTATTTTGTTCTATGACAATAAATGTTTGAAGCATCCAGGGTAATTGAAGACGCATTGGATAGGGTCATATGTGGTCGCACATATCACTGATGTAGGTGCAGTAAAATTGCACAAGTTGGATGGAACGCTAGTCACAGGAATGGTAAATGGAAGTCACCTAAAACCTTACTATGATGGTCGCGACATGCCTAGGTGAGGCAGAACCTCTGCCAAAAAAAAAGGGGAATTGTCATGTCACACATCTGTGACAGGGGTATGCCAAACTGCAATAAGAGCGGGAATGATAGTTGATCATCATTAAAGCACAGACACCAGAAAATATTTAGGCGGTTATGAAAGAGAGGTACCATTAATTTGATGAGTTTGAGGAGAATGATGACGTGCTTTTTGGTCCCATCTTTCATCCTCTACATAAATTCCCTGATAGGTACAGACCAGAACTCAAGTACATGAGTTAATGTTGGACTGCGTCAAATGGAAATCCCATGTGACCGGCAAGACGCTAATCTAATCATAAAATCATCACATGCATGATGAGTGCATCCCTATAAATATGAGCCTTCATCAACAAGAATTATTTTACATCCACATAGAGAAGAAGAGCGAACCAGACTTTGCGATTGAGAGAGTCGAAACTCATGTTCATTGAGATTCCTAGCGTCAGTGAGAAATCAGATGTTACCCTCACATCACTGTGCCCGATTTTTGAAGAGATCATGTCTCCATAGGTTCAGCAGTGCAAAGAATAACCTAAAACAATGGTGCGACAAATACCACAGACAATTCCTACGGCTGGTTCGACCCCTACTCCGACCTTTGGTTCGGCCCCTGTAGTGGCCCCGGTTCAAAATCCACCAGTCGATATTCCAGTAATAGTTCTGTGACTATTTTTGTCAAACAGGGACATTCCAGAGTCATCAGTGCCTCGGGTCAGAATACCAAATTTTTCAAAGAAGCGTAAGGTCACTGAGGACATACCCATTGAGGACATACTTGATGAGGAAGCATCAACGTCGCCACCACGAAGAGACATCAGTGCCACCATAGAAGAGTAGAACTTGTTACCACAATATGTTCGAACAAGGAGAGAAGAGGTGCCGGAAGTGAAGCTTCCAACGAAAGCACGCTCCTTCTTAGCGAAACCCTCGATCCCTGCTAATGTACCACTATTTATGAACATAATCCCAAATCTAGTAAAACTGCATTTTGAGGATACAGACACGTGCAAGCATGCGGGGCTGGAGAGGAAAAAATACATGGTCATGAATCCATCCATGCTTCCTGAGACACAAATGGTAGTCCTAATGCAATGGGTGCAACATATCGAAAGCACGGGCTTGTTGAACTTGCTGATAATGTCGCACTTTGGTCGAAGAACGCAAGTCAACACATATGTGCAACATCTCCTGGTTAGTTTCCATGGAGGCTATTTATGGCTCAAAGAGCCATATTCTATTGATGTAGAGCTCATTTCATTGATTATAGGTCTACCGCATCCAGGACATGACCCTGCATCGTATCTACGAGAGAATAGAGATACGCCAAAGATGAAGAAAAAATATGACCTTCAGCGCGCAAATAGAGGAATTATCATTTCCTCTATTATTGACAACATAGTGAGGTTCACCGTAGATATTTATCTTGCAAGCTGCTGCAAAAGATGCAGCCCACAGAGTGCACTGCTAGAGCAGTGGAGCTAGCGGAGTAGTGTGTAGAGGGAGTAGTGTTCAATTGGTCGCGGTTCTTATTGAATGAGATGCTCAAGGATGCCGAGTAAGCATAGGAGGAACCAAAGACAAAAATCTATTACTCTTGGATTCTCATTTTGATATATTTTATCATTTGGTAAGACCCACCCGGTTGCTAGTTGCAGGATATCCTAGTAATTTGCCATGGAGCCAAATACCAGAACCTATGGGAGGACAAGGCAGATAGGATCCGACATAAGGACAATAACATAGAGTTCTTTTTGCACAGGGAAGCACTCAGAGACATAATCAAACATCAGCATAGACTGCTCCCGATGACAGTCGAGAGGTATTCATCCTTCATAAACTTTCAGGATGGTGTCCATAACATTATTATGGAGCTGCAACGGGACCCAGACAAGAAGGCACACCAAGCGGGTTTTATGACTGCTGATGAGGAGGTGGAAGCAGTCATCCAGGACTGGCTAGAGGAATGGTGCATCCCAGTTGACGTAGACATGGTCCAAGGAAATGGCCAAGGTGATGACCAAGGAAATGGCTAGGACAATGGTTAAGGGAACGATGGGGGTGATAGAGAAGGAAAATAGTTGCAGGATACCGAGGACAATGATGATATTAATAGTGATAAGGGTTGTGGAAAATACGATGATGAAGACACACCTACTGATGAGGATGTGTGTAACCAATGAAGAGAACATGAGCAGGAGCGTGTGCATGCACGCAAGAAGCAAAAATATGATAAAACAACTCATATAGTCAGCTTGGATAAGGAGGACATTGGCTTGCTTGTATATGTTGTCGTGGAAGTTTCAAAGACCAACCTTGAGGGTATAAGTACGCAGCAGATGCAAGTGTCCAACAAAATCACTGAGCATGTCAATAATCTCACAGAGGCCATCAATGAAGTAAAAACCATTGTTGAGGATGAGACATATGGCATTGATCTTGGTGATACATTACCTACACCACTGTTTTTGTCATCCCTCAAGCTTGGATTAAATACAAAAGCACTGGAGTCAGGTACAGAAGAGTATGATGATGTTATCAAGGAAATGGGGATACTAATGCTAGATTT
Organism: Pseudotsuga menziesii; assembly: GCA_001517045.1. Lineage (NCBI taxonomy): Eukaryota > Viridiplantae > Streptophyta > Pinopsida > Pinales > Pinaceae > Pseudotsuga > Pseudotsuga menziesii. The sequence goes on from LPNX010332812.1 coordinate 690,813, forward strand.
TTCCAAACTAGTGTTGGCCAACGTATATGCCATTTAGCATGTGGCCACAACATAACTCCACATCATAGAAAATACCCTTTCTTACCAAGCCACAAAGAAGATAAGGAAGGAGAAAGAGCGCAAGGCACTCCTTAGAGAAAAGGAGCAGGAGATTGAGGCATGTAAACAAAGTANAATCCCCTTTCTTACCAAGCCACAAAGAAGATAAGGAAGGAGAAAGAGCGCAAGGCACTCCTTAGAGAAAAGGAGCAGGAGATTGAGGCATGTAAACAAAGTAGGTTTGTACTAGTTGAAGCCATAAAGAGCGCGTTCGTAGAGTTCCCCATGGAAGAAGGCCACAAAGATTAAGATACAGCTACAAAGGTTGCTTGGCTATAAAGGATTGTGGTAGAGCTCAAGAAGCAGGTAGAAGAGATTCAAGTGCAACAGCAACCAAGAAAACCTCTTGAGGTGTTAGAAGAGCACAAGAAAACAAAATATGAGGCTGTTGATCGAATTAAGAGGGGCGAGAAGCTATGTACATATGTGATAGAAGCAGTTTCGGTGACCTGGGAACTGCTTCTGGAAGATGAGACAACAAAAAAATTCACCGAGGAAGCGCAACAGGATGAGATGAAAATTGCAACAGTCGAGGAAGACATGAAGAAGCTACCACTTAAAGAGAAGGTTGTAAAGGTGGTTGAGCTGAAGCAACTGCAGCAAGAAGTAAAAACTCTTCGCGACAAGGATCAAAGTAGGAATAATGAGGTGACAATGCACCAATCTAAAGTAGAAATTATTACAGGGCTCATTCAACCTGTACAGCAGAAGCTCCAGCAGTTATCCGAGTCACTGTAATAAGTATCTTCGAAACATATCAGTTCCAACCGTGTGGAACAATTGTAGAAGAAAGCAGAGGAAGTAGTGTAGAAGGTTTCCAAAGTAGAGGGCATTTTGAAATAATTTTAGGAAAAGGTTCGTCCCGTGGCGCAGCCTGCGCCAGAAGCATGAGTTTATTTAGTGGATCGGGGCAAGCCACATGTGAGTGCTGGGGGCCTATTGGGCTAGGAAAGAGCACAAGGAAGAACTTGAAGCACAAGCGCAAGAGGAAAGGATGGAAAGTAATCACCGAAGAGAGAAATTTGCGACACATATCGGTGCGATGAAGGAAAAAAGCATACCTAAAGAGGTAGGTAGTAGAGTAAAGGCTGGACAGGTGCAGGTCAAGGAATCCTGCAGGAGCTCAAGTCAGTGAAAGACTGAAGGACAATTTGTGGCTAGTTATGACCTGTACAGGCAGACTGAAAGACCTTTCCACGACTGGTTATGGCCTGCGATTAATGTAATACAGGACATCTTGCGACCGGTATGGCTTGTCATTAATGTAATAGAAGATATTTTGTGGTTGTTTATGAATGTAATAACTAAGTTGTACTCAGTCAACCCTGCGCAGTCTTGTAATTTCTATAATTAAGAGGAACCCATTATGTATAAGGGTTATCTAGTTAGTTAGAAGAATAATAATGAGAGATCAGAGAGAAGTCTGATAGAAGAAGGCTATTGATCCATGGATCTGCAATTGTGTGTGCATACCATTTTGTAGAGTCATTCTGTAGCTGAGTGTGTAGATAGTAAGCAGAGTAGAAGAGTCGATCTAGGTTGTGTGCATGTTAGGATTAAATAGAAGAAAAACATACAAATAGAGAGAATGAGAGAAAGAAGAGTTGATCTAGATAGACATATCTAAAATAGTCTACAAGTCGCAAACTGCAAGGTGCTAAATATTTCTCATGCCATATGAAGAGCACCTTGGTGGTTTTTCTCATGCCATATGAATGTTGAATGTTTGATGGTTAATGTTGGATGTTTGATTATTTTGCATTACTTATGATTATAGATGGAATAAATGTCGCAATATTTATAAAGAAATGAATGAATGAATGGTTAAATCAATTCTGAGAACTTGGCATTATTTCATGTTAAAATATTGTTAAGGTTATAATACATTCACATCCCTGTCAATTACCTTTAAGGAATCAGCTGCATCACATAGTTGCACCAGACGTTAAGCATTAAAGTTGATAAGGACAAAGTTGTGTTGCACACCTACTGTGTCGCATTGTTGTGCCACCTTCGAGTAATAAAATATTCTCTTGAGCTCCTTGGTTGTGAACCAACAGACTTTAATCCCTCGCTGACTGCAGAAACATGGTTCTGGTAGTTACACATTAAGATTTCTCGAGTGAGACTGTTCCCGCCTCGCAGGTGTTGTTGTGTAAGCTTGCTCCGTCGGGCCAATGTCTTTGGGTGTTTTGTTGGTTTTGTGTTGTTATTGAACCTGGGTCATGTGAGTGAGGAGAAGTAGGCCAACAATCTCTATTTGGAGCCCTGTTATCCAAAGTTAATCTATCCATCAATATCTCCATTGTTCTCATCATAATGTCAAAGTTTCCATCCGAGGCAGAGGAAGTTAAGGCCTGGTTTTCATCTCTAGTTTTCCTTCTTTCTATCCCAACCCTCTGTTTCATTTTACCAGAGGTTTTCAAGTTATATTCTACCTCCAATGCATCTTTAAACATAGCAGGAAAACTGGCCTCTTTTCTTTCTCTCAATAATAAATCAAAATCACTTTCAAAGGCATTAACATAATGCAATTTTTTCACTCCTACAAGGGGTTTTATATCAGCTAGGATTGAGTTGTAACCCTCATGAATCTTCTTGAAAACTCATGGACAGACTCAAAATTTACCTTCTTCACATTATTGTATTGGGCTAATATTTGCAGAGGATTTTTATTATCTTCCCACCTATTTAGAAAAAGGGTTTGAAAAACATCAAAATTAGCAATAGATATTCTAGGAAGATATTTGAACCATTTCTTTGCCTCCCCAGACAAAATCTGAGCAAACAACCTCATTTCTGCATCATCATAATCTACCTCCTCGAGATCAATAAAATCATCAAGTCTATCCATATGTTGTTGGGCTGTGAAATTTCCCTCCCAATCATATAAGGTAATTATTTGTGCATAATTCTGTGGAAGGTTATGTAAAACAATAGGTAAGGCAAGTGGGAAAAACCTAGCAGTCGTGGCTCTAGGAGGATTCTAAACAATACTTGAAATTTGTTCCTAAGGAGTATGGATTATTGGACTTCTTTCTTTTCTTTTTACAAAACATTGAATGTTTTTCCAAAGAGAATCTAGGAGATAAGATTCTAACCTACTTTGATCAACTGTGACTTTTGTTAAATCGGATTCAGACTTTCATTTCAACAAAGATTGTCAAATTTTTTATCCAAACTGAGGTCAAGAAAACTTAAAAATTATTCTTGTGACAAAGAAAATAATCTTTCTACTTGGGAAGTACCTTCTTGTTCTTTTCCTCTATTTCACCTATGTAAACTTTCTGGATCTTCCACACTATACAAAATTTTAGAATTAGGGTTACCTCTTGTATGTATTCTTCTGGAAGCCAAGATGTCGTCTTTGAGAATTATTTCTTGAATCCAACTGATATTCGAATGCAAGAACTCATGTTTTCCCACATAAATTCTACTTCCTTGAAAAATGTTTTCATTCTTCCCAGGGAAAATTTGAACTCTTGTTCCCAGAAAATGGCACCAAGATTTTGTCCTTTGGTTGTGGAAGGATAATCCAAGGTAACCTTACAAACCAAACTTTCAGAGGAAATTTGGATTCTTTCATACCAGAGAGGGATCTATCAATAAGTATACTCAAAGGCTAGATATTTTCTCAAAGAAACAAATTTAATATTGGTGATGGCGGAAACAAGTGGCTAACATTGGGCATGGAGTCAAAATTACAAGTCAAATATTGATAACAGTGCTTTGAAAAATAGTTCTTTACAGAGGCAGGGTAATTATTCTTTTACAGTCAATTAGCTGGTTGTCTGGTGGTGAATAAGAAATATGAACAATCCATTAACATGGGCACAAAAAGATGAATCCAATGCTAACTTTAGAGGAAAATATTTGTGGATGCTTGAAATCAAAGAACTAGAGCATAAACATATGATTTTTTATTTAGTATACACTTATCCAAGCATGAAAGATAATAAAATGGAAAAAGATAACAGGAAGCACACTCACAATAAGGAAAGGGGGAACAATACAAAAATCTCTGATCAAAATTTGCTTCGCTCTGAAAATTTTATTAACGTGAAACTTCAATTACAAAAAAGTATCTCTTTCTCACGGATTTCAACCCTCATTACATTACAAAATGGTTCTTTTATACATCAAAAATTGCTCCTTGAGCTAATAACTACCCATATTCTAGAAATAGGCATTGGAAGTCGCCTTATTAAATCTGGCAACTAACTGTGAACAACTAATCTTTTAAACAACCTTGGAAAATATATAAAATTATTCTAAATAAAAATAGTCTTCAACATCTCTCGGGCCTTGAGATGAATTTATTTTACTAATGTAATTTGTAATTCCTCTTTCCAAATTTCTTTATAGTTTTCCACTGGTCTCCAGTTGGCAGTTCTATACTTGCCATCTCCTTTTCCAACACTCAGCTCCACATGGTCAACATAAGATATAGGTGGAATATAAGCACCAATTGTTCTGAACATATTCACCAGCTCAAATTCCACTACCATCTTGCCAATTATAACTTTCCTAGACAAGGACTAAGTCATGTATTCAAATTTTCTATGATTAAGTCTATATTTAACTAGTAATTCCTGATACTCGGATTGGGAAACAAGTATTCCATCTTCTTACCAAAAAGAAGGAAGTCCTTTTTTAAACAATGATACAAATGAACCTTTAAATTTTTTTACCTAATGTAACTTTATATCATTTTTTTCTACCATAGTTTCAACTTTCAATGTGTTGGTGCTTTCCTATAACCTTTCTGGCCCAAATAATTACTGCAATTCTATCTTTGATTCCCATTGTTCTTAATTCCTCTTCAGATAGAGTGTTGAGCAGATTTATTGTGTTTATGGTTGTGTAAATTGGTTTTATGTTCAAGGATTCTTTCACAGCTGTACAACTCTGTCTAGAAGCATTAATCACCATCTCATTATCTTGAATATATTTCAAATATGGTATGATCTTGGTAACTTCTGAAATTATCATATTCTCAAGGAGATGTCTGGCTCCCTACACTGGTAACTGTTGTGATAGTTGTTTCACTAATTTTTCATTTCTGTTTACCAATTCTTTATTTTGTTTTCAATAGCTTCCTTTATCCCTCTTTCTTTTTAACTGTATCAAACAAATTCTGGTTTGTAGTCTTCAAACCAATTATCTCTTTATCTCTTAGGCTAACGTGTGACATATCTTGTACAATTGCCTCAGTATTTGTTTCAGTACTTGGTTGTGTTGCTGATATTAATTCTATTTAATTTTTGTTTTCTTTTTACCTCTCTAGAATCAATTGATTCTCATTTAAAACATCAATCTTTGCAGTAAGGAAACCGCTTTCCTTTTCCCATTGATTTTGCTCTCCAATAATCTTTAACAATTTTTCTTTGCAATCATTCAGATCTTGAGATAACAAGTCTTTCTCTTTTCCCAACTCCGTAAATTCAGAGGCCTAAATTAACTAGGTTGCTGTGATTTTCAATTTCTACTTTAGCAATTGGATAGTGCTTTCCTTCTCAACCAAAATATTTTGTGTTACTTTCCCTCTATCAACCTCACTATCCATGGTCAATAGATCTCCCTGAAGCTTTTTAATATGTTGTTGATGCACTTTATTTTCCACCTTTTCTTGTCTTAGTTGACTTTTTATCTTGGACATTGTGGATTGTAGCTTTGAAACCTTTAGAGTGGCTTTCATTAAGTTAGTGTAAATTTTTAGCACTCAGAATCGCACTCAAGGTTGTGGAAAGGAGGACCCTGAAGTAACAGTAGAATCGCTTTAGGAAAGGGAGTTGGATTCTCCATTTCTAGAGAGGGATATATCACAAGATATTTATCAAGGCCAGATATATTGTCACAGAATGAAATTCAGATGTTGGTAGCTGAAACAAGGTAGGATGTATTGGGCTATGGAGTAAAAAATACAAAGAAACACTGAGCATTTTTCACAGGAAATGTTTGCAAGATCAAGGTAGTACTTCAGTTACGGTCGATATAATTTGGGTCTGGTGGAAATGGAAGAACAATGACAGTCCATCAATGTAGAGCATCGAAAAGATGAATTCTACATCAACTTTGGAAGAAATATTTGGTGAATGTCTAAAACAATGGCCAGAGCATAAGAATATGAATTCTTAACCATTATACACTATTCAAATACATGAATAAAACATATTGGAAATAATAACACAAAATACATGCACATCAAGAAAGAATATTACGGACTGTAACTAAGAAATACACAAGAATTCTTGCATTAAAAGGCCGACACTGGGATCTCTAACTTGTATTAAAACATATCAAAATTACATAAACACAATAGTATTACAAGTTCCAACCATTTTGTCCTCTGTTGAGGATATACTTATATTGTTTGGGCCCCCGAGACCAACCTCAAAACGGGGCCAAAAATAGTTACAAATTCAGCAACAAACTTATAACAAACTATAACGTAGAAATTTCTCCATGATTTACACAAAACAAAAAGTGATGGAGGGTAACACGCATGCTAGGATCAGAGTAATGATGTGTCTTCAGAATCCAAGCTTACTTGATCACCTCACACATGTATCTTCAATTCCTACCACGACTTAGCCACGTCCTCACTAGTGCATCTTATATTTAGTCTTGCCATAATATTTGATCACCTTCCATTGGTTAGCAGTTGGCATTTCCAACTTTATCATTTCTTCCGCTAATACACTGAGCTCCACGTTCTCGGGGTAATAAGGTGTCGGTAATTTGACACACACAACCTTGAAATCAAACAATAATTCAAATTCTCCAAGCAACTTATCGATCACGGTTTTACCTGAAAGGGACTATTGTACCATATCATCAAATTGTTTATGATTGTGTCTATAATTGACTAATATTTCATGATATTCTTTCTGGGACAACATTGGTCCATTATCTTCCTAGAATAAGGGAAGTCTCGATTTTGAACAAAGGAGAAAAAAGTAGAACAAATTCTTTAAACTGATTATGCATAAAATTCCACTTCCCTTCGACTCTCTTCAAATGGCGATGTTTATTTACCACTTTCCTCACCCATGTGATGACCAAAACTATGTCTTATATACTTCCCTTTCTGATATCTTCTTCAGTCAATTTTTTTAGGAAATTTGTTGTATTATCAACTGTATCCATGGGTCTTTTATTCAAGTCCTATTTTTCCATCTAAATATACTTTTTGGCTTCATGTGTGATATTGTCTTTATCTCAAATAAAATACAAATATGGCCACATCTTAGCGGCTTCTATTATCATCACATCCCAAATAAGGTGTGTTTCCCCTTGTAGGGATGCTTGGCCTGAAACTTGCTTTGCCAATTTACTGTTCTTTTCCACCAATTCTTTACAATGGTATTCCAACTTCGTTCTCGCTTTTTCCTTGTTTTCAGCCATATCTTCCAAATCACTATTTTGTTTTCTTAGACCAGTGATTTCTAGAGCTTTAATACTCACTTGAGACATGGATTGAGCAAGGAATTCTGCACCAGATATCTCAGAGGATGGGATCACGGACACTTGATGTTCTTGATCCTTTTCCTTCAGTTCTTTCAATTTGTTTTCAAACTCTGCCCACTTTGCTTCAAAAGACCTTTCCTTTTCGACCCAAAGCTCTGTATCTTTCTCCCAATGTTTGTCCTTTTCTTTAAGTAATCTAGCCTTGCAATTGATTAGTTCAGTGTTCAGGGCTTCCTTTTCTTTCTCAATTTCGGTTAGCTCGGAGGTCTGTATGAGCCGGGTGGTTGGGATATCTACCTTCCTTTTCAACAATTGAATTGTACTCTCCTTCTCCTTTAGTAATTTTTTCTAGCAACACCTTTATCATCCTGGTTGTTAGCTACCAATAGACCCACCTGAAGCTTTTTGATCTAGGATCGGTGAGCCCTATTCTCTACTTTCTTCTTTCGGAGTAATTCCTCAACCCTTTTCTTTCCATATTCTAATTGAGATATCTGCAGTGTATCCTGGAGGAGATCCATATAAACGACATCGCATGTTTCTCTATGTAAGTCAATTACATTAATTTTAGGAACCTTCTTTGGATCCACCCTCAGCTCGAACACCTTGTTTCTTGTGATTACAACTAATTTCAACATGCCTCTAGCTTGATCTCTAACAGTCACTAGGGAAGTATCTGGGCTGGACAACTTTTTCACTCTGTCACACAACTTCAATTTTTCATCAAAATCATTTTTGCCGGCATCTCTATAACTGTCCAATAACTCATCTTTGGACTTATACTTATTTATAGCTTCTTTAGGGACAATACTGAACATGTACTCTTGGACTTCAAAATCTGGACATTTGACTTTCATTGTTTTCCCTTTTCCTTTAGCCTTTGCAATCTGTACAAGCTTTCCCGATTCTTCATTCTTTAGCTTCTTGGGTGTTCTGGTAGTGACCTCTTCATCTATGTCCATGGCCTCTAGGAACTCTCTCTTATTTCCTTTCTTGGACAAAATAGCTAGAGGGGTGACATGTGTGGCTACAGAAACAAGGCTAGAGAGATCATGTTGAGGGGCATTATCTGTTGGTATAGAGGAGATTGAATTTTTTGGCATATCTTCATCATATCTAGCCTCCCCGGGATATTCAATCTAGTTTTATTTTTCCACCAGTCCCGCCACTTCAGCGTGCTCAAATGTCTTATTTATATTGGCATGCCTCATATCAGAGATGTTGTGGTGAGGGTAATAGTTAATTGTGGCTTCCATTGAAAACCCCTTTTTCTCTGAGAAAAATATCAATCATTGATAGGGATGATTTATTTTTAATGGTAAAAGGACAAAATTCCCATGGAAACTTTATACCTGAGGGTTTCTTGAATCTTACCAAATGATCCTCTTCATTCATTAGCCTCTGTTTGATCAATTCTAGTGCAAACACACTCAATTTCAAGAACGCAAGCAAAACATACGGCTGGTGAGTAAACCCATAAAACCTAACCACAGTACTATCCTTGGAAAGGAACCAGTCTCCCACTCTTCTTTCAGGGGACAACTGCAACAGTTTTTTCATCTCTGGTAGGACCCTGGGTAACATCCTTTGGAAAAGAAATTCATATACAAGATCCATGAGGAAATTCATGAACTTGTAGTAATATTTACACATATCTTTCGTTATAAGCATTTCCAGGAGTTGCAGGTTGTTTTCCTTGAAGCTCAGAAACATCTTCATCAAAAAAGACTGATACCTGAAGGTTCTCATCTGGTGGAAGTTATTCAACTGGTAACAAATGTTTTTGGCTAAAAAATCATCAAATTTAAGACAAGCAGAAAGTGAGGACTGACTCAATGGTTCGGACACTTCTTTACTGGTGCTAAGGGTGACAATCAGACTCAATAAGGGCTCTGTAACGAACTTGTTTGTATCCATACCTAAAAACTGGATTTCCAGGGTTATCAAGGAGTGTGTTCCTTCATTAAATAGGTTGAAGTCAATGGGAAAAGGATGACTTGACAACAAGATTTCTTGTTTCAAGCAGGTTCTGAGAAAAGCCTCTTTTTTATTAGCTGAGGCTCCTTGAAAAAACTGGAGTATGTCTTCTTCTTTGTATTCTCTAGACATTTGGGAAAACTAAGATGGTATTAACAGGGAATTTCAGACGGTGAGGGAACTTATGGGACACAACATCCTAGAGCTGGACGAGTCCATTATGACACACTCAGAAGGAGAGTAGTTATTTATGCACCATTCTACGCATTCTAGGAAACTAGGGGTTCGCTCAACAGAGAAGTAAAAGAAATAAGAACCAAACACCCCATGAGTGTCAATTCCTTGTTGCTGAAGAGTTTTCAAATTTCTCTTTGCAGCTTCTATACTATCTGTTAGGACTGAAATTGTACCTAATTTTTGTGTGTTTTTTCTCAATTTTTTAGTCCTTATTTACTTTTCATTTTAAACTGGTTTTAAGTTTAATGATTTTCAATGCCTTTAGGTTATTGTTTTGCTTTTAATTTATTTTATCTTTTTCTAAGTTTTTATTGAAAGGGATTATTAAGTATTATATATTTGTCAAAAGACTTCAAATACTGAATTAATTTTATTCTGATTTTCATATCTAAGGTCTAACCTTTATTTGGAGTTGGTTTGCTTAATTTTTTCATGATGAGGTATTCCCACAGTGCAAATTCCAAGCATCATTTACTAGAATGCTGTAGGAATTGAAAATGATAGAGAAGCGTGGTGGATTGATAACAGAACGTGACCCATTTGCATGCGGTGATGCTAGGAGATTTCAGACACCTGTTCAGAAAATTATGGACTTCTAGACATATATTTGATATATTATGATACACATACTAATCTATTCTAGGTATCATTGAGGAAATCGTGATTTTGAATTCCCACGACTTCAAGTTTGGGGATTATGCATTTCATAGTTGTTGACATGTCTTCTGAAGGTTCTTGAGCTTTTCAAGAAGTGAATTAACAGAGTTACAGTGAAGAAATGAAGAAGAGTGGAAAAATTAATAGATTCAATCCTACAGACACTAGTTGGGCTAGGAAATTTCCAGAATGTGCAAAGTTGTTTAGGGCAGCATGGTGGTTTAGTTTCCTAGAGAAGATCACTGGTTTTAATCCTAAAGTTTCACATCATTTTTCCTAGAATTTCGTTAATGGCACTGTAACATTTAATACTCTCAAATTCGAGCTCACAGAGGATTTAATAGCTAAATCCACTGGTATCCCAATCGATGGAGAATCCTGGTTCAAGAATATTCCTTTCAGTTTTGACCCTAATGATTTCTTACTGCCAGGAAACGAAGCCCTAGACTGGAGAAAAGGGGTTCATTTAGAAAATTTTAAGCCAGAATGGAGAGAAGCAATTGGTATTGTATAGAGCTGTATCACATGTGATGGCGAGTTTGCATCAGTCTTTAAATATCATGTTATATTTTTACAGCATTTGAATCAGCAATCCAGGATGAATTTTCCTATCTTTCTTTTAAAAAGTCTCCAGAAGATGTCAAATAGAATCAAGGGACATTTTAACCATACAAACCAGTCAGTATTTCACCATGGCTTGATCAAATTGATCATTTGTATAGTTTTGAAGAAGAAAATAGAAGTTGGGATCACTTCCTTTTCTGGTCAGGCTTTACTAATGAACAGGGTGATCATGTAAAGAAAATTTTGACCAATAAACAATTTAGTTTTGTTAAGATATTTAAAAAATATGTGATTGAATATTTAGTGCAAGATAGCCTTTAGGAAGATAGTTCATGTCAAAGGTTTAGAGATCGTGGTGATGAGGATCAAGGAAAAGCATTGGAAGATGAATAAGAACACATTTTGGAGGATGAAAAAAAGGAGGAGACACTTGATTTGAATCCTGAGGAAGATATTAGTTCAGCAATACTAAAGCAGAATTCTATGTGTATAGGAAATCTCAACTAAGGCTTATTTTCCAGATGAGTTGAAGGTTAATATTTTGCAAGTTCTAGTTTTAAAGGTAGAGAATAAATCTTTTATGTATCTGAAAAGATTGAAATGGAGACCAAAGACCAGAGCCACAAATAAGCTCAGATTAAATATGAAAAGAATTCTAAACCCTAAAATGAAAAATGAGAATATTATAGTCATTCAATATTCTTCAAGTGAGGAAGATAATGAAAGTGAAGAGAATTTGAGCCTACAACAAACTTACATTCAACAATATCATTTAATATCACCTGAGCCGGTTCAAGAAAATAATGAAGTCTTAGAAGAGAAGGTTACTCCTATTATAGAACAGGGTATGACTTTAGGAGTCTCATTTGCGTAGGAAGCAATGAAGGATAGGAAGGAAAAAATTTAATTTTTAAGAATCTGAATATTCCATGGTTGTCAAACCAGGATTCGACATTGCCTAGAGAAGTGCATATGGATTCTGAAGTTTAAAATCTTAGGAAAAATATGCAACAACATAAATTGCAATTTTTTTTTCTTAATGAAACTAATTAAATTTTGGTAATGACTAATAAGATATTAAGAGAAGAGCTGGAAGATATTAATGCACATTATCAGGATTTGATAGTAGTGTTTAAAGAAGCATTGAAGAGGAAGAGAGAAATACAGAATCAAGCTGAAGATTTAACCAAGCAAATTTAGAATTTGAACAAGCAGAATGAAATGTTATCATTCTCATTCTAGAGACAGAGCAGGAACGATCTAAGAAGCAGTCTCATGCATTAGAAGGTATTTCCATGCTAGCAGAAGCAGCCAAGTAGTTATGAGTGCCACCTAATGTCCATCTTTCAAGTTTTTTTATTTTGTTATAATGCATACAATGGTTAACATTTTGTTGTCTTTAAAGATTCGAAGTTGACATGTAATTACTTGTTGTAACTACCTTGAATTTAGACCTAAAAGACAGTTATGAAACTGCTCTAGTTTGTAAATGATAAAAGTAGGAAAGTTGAGTGGAATAGGGTTCGATTTTTGTTGCAAGAAGAGCTATAGAGCTAAGGACTTTTGCATGTATATGTTGACTGATACTTATGTATTTCATGTAAGTGTTGAAGACTGAGACTAATTTATATATACATATAAGCCATTTTATCCTCTATATTGATTTTGTTTATGGCTAGAGTTGGCATCTTCTTTTGTATATTCAGAAGAGGAAAAAAAAATATGTCTTAGTTAGTCCCTTCCACACCAGTTGACACCTTTCAGATTTTTAATAGTCCACAGTCTTGTCAAAAATTAAAAACTGAAGTTCTTGGTAAGACTCCCTTGTTTCAGTTTAAACCTTATAAACTTCCTTTTCATCCAAGTTCAAGCAAATCTAGTTAGTCTTTTGCTTCATTAAAACAAAGTAGCTTCAGGATGGCAGCACAGTCGCCTCTTGACATGATGGATAGAATGGTAGCTGCTAGATATGCTCCCTTAGTTCTTCCCCAGTCCCTAAATTCTCTCCCTGAAGGAGATTATCATAAATACCTTCCTAGGTTTAATGGTCAGGGTGAAACTATTACTGAGGAGCATTGGGATGCATTTCTAAGTTATGCAGATAATTAGAACATTGAGGCTAAAGATGTGCAGATGAGGATGTTTGTTCAGAGTTTAGATGGGTAGGTTAGGAGATGGTTCCGAGAATTACCAACTAATTCAATAACTCTTATAGAATAACTACAAGATGTGTTTATGAGACAGTGGGGAGACACAAAGGACCATACTTATTATATCAAAGAATTTGAAGCTTTGAAAAAGAAAAAAGATGAAACTATAGCAAATTTCTCTAAACATTTTAATAAGATGTATGGTAGGATCCCAATAGAAATTAATCCTTCTGAAACCTCAACTAAACTAACCTATGCCAATTCCTTTGATCATGAGTTTTCCTTGCATCTAAGAGAAAGAAGGTCAGTGACTTTATTGAACATGCAGGAAGCTGCATTGGAGGTGGAATCAAACATTTTAGCTTCAAATAGGCCTAAAGAACATTCATATCATCAGGTGTATGACCAAAAGGGTAAAAACTGAATGATCTCACCAACTTCTACATCACAGGAAGCAGAAAGTAAAATAGATGAGATGGCTAAATTGGTTAGAACTCTAGCTGCAAAACTTAATAAGCTCAAATTAGATAAGAACCAAATAAACCTACATAGGAAGGAGAAAGAAATCCTAATCAGTTTAGGTGTCCATTTTCTCCTAGATTCATCCCTGGAGAAAGAAGAAACAATGACGTTTAGAGGGAAAGAAGGGAGAATGAAGATCAGAGAGTTCCTCCTCCACTCCAAAATCATGTAACAAATGAAGTTAAAGAAGATGAGGATGTATAGTATGAATATTCGAATCAGGATATAAACTATTTTGGGGAGATACTATCAGAAGGTTTCCTAATTGGATATGACTACCATAATTATGAGTTTTTTTATTCACATATTTATCAAGAAGAAAGTGACTTTGTTCCTGAAGTTTCAGCTAGTACACCTAAGAAATCTTATAACCTCAGGTCTGGTCCAATACAAGTTTCTCAAATTCCCAAAAATAAGATAGCTCCTCATGCCAAGAAGTTACCTAATCAAACATAGGAGAGGAGGCAAAATAATGGCAACCAAGCCAAGGCCGAAGAGATTGAAGAAGTTAGCAAAAATGTGCAAACTTTTAATTTTGAAAATGAACTATGTAAGATCAAGATTCCAGTGACATTAACTAAATTGATGAAGAATCCTTGTTATAGGAATCCTACTTTAAAAATGATAAATTCACATGCTAATCAAATTCCTTTAGATACTATGAATATTCAAGAAGAACGCCCTACAATCATTCTTGGTTCTGCTTTGTCTGATAAGTCCGAAAATGATTTGAATTCTTCTCCACCTTTTTACATAACCCTGAATATCCATTATCAAATGATTCATAAATGCCTTTTAGATTCTGGATCTTCTCATAAATTGATGCCTAAAGTAGTCATGGAGTCCCTTGGTTTGAGTATCACAAAGCCATATCATGATTTATATGCATTTGATTCCATAGTTGTTAAGTTCCTAGGAGTGATTAAGGACCTTGTGGTAAACTTGACTCAGTTACCCATGAAGAGTGTTATTATGGATGTGGTGGTTGCTGACATCACTCCTAAATTTAGTATGTTACTCTCAAGGTATTGGGAAAAGAAAGTAGGTGGTATGTTGCGAATGGATTTATCATACGTTACAATTCCTATGTTTGGGGGGTAAAATAGAAGATTGTATAGGGAATTACAATATGCTTATATTGTCACAGATGATAAGAATCCAGTAAATCATCCCATGTATGCCGTAGAGAAATATTTTGGGTATTGTATGTTACATTTCAGTGATAAGGATACAAATGGCATGATACATGTAGAAAAGGAAGCACCAATCAAGCATAGTGTTGAGTAGAAAGATGAGTTATCGAATCTGTACTTTGATAGCTCATCATCTAAGGAAGGAGTAGGAGATGGCATTGTTTTGATTTCCCCTTGCGGAGAGATTATTAGTTTGATGTATAAGTTGGAATTCATGACTACAAATAACACAAAAAAGTACAAGGCATTAATACTTGGCTTAAGGGCTGCAAGGGACCTTGGGATTCAACAGATTTCTGGTTATGGCGACTCCAAACTAGTTGTCCAATAGGTGAAGGACAAATATCAGGTAAAACATGATTTGTTGAAAGTATATAGAAACAAAGTATGGGATATGATTGACAATTACTTCATAGCATTCAATATTTCTTTCATTCCCAGGGATCATAATCAAACAACTGATTCACTTGCTTTAGCAGCCACACACCTCAGAATTCCAAAACAGACCCAATTGAAATATCCAATTGAGGTCAGGTATAGACCTTTTGTGCCAGACAATATTAGAAAGTGGATATTTTTTTAATATGATTTGGAGATAAAAATATTCTTAGAGTTAACTGGAGAGTTTTCTAATTTATTGATTGATCAAGACCAGGATGATGAAGTTGATAATAATGTTGAATATTCAGAAAATACAACTGTTGAGCATAATATTATTGAGTTGAAGGGTAAATTTATTCCTAAAGGTTTGGTTCCCCTTGAGAGGATCTTTTCTAAATATGATACTCTGTTAAATCCAACCATGCAGTCCTCAGAGGAGAACACTATAAATTTTAACATTGGTACGGAAGAGCAGCCCAAGATTGTGAAAATTTTCAAATCTCTCTTAGTTGAGCAAAGGAATAGGTATATAAAATTATTGAAAGAGCTTGTTGACATATTTTATCGGTATTATGAATATTTAATAACTTATGATACCAATGTTATTCAACAAAAGGTTCTTCTAAAGCCAAATGTGAAACCTTTTAGACAGAAATTGAGAAGAATTAATCCATCCTTATTTCCAGTCATTGGAAAAGAAGTCAAGAAATTATTGGATGCAAATATAATTGTTCCACTCAGATATTCATCATGGGTGGAAAATTCAGTTCCAGTACGAAAAAAGAATGGAGAGATTAGGTTGTGTGTGGATTTTTGTAATTTGAACAAAGCTTCGTTGAAGGATAATTATCCATTTCCTAAGATTGAGCAAATTTTCCATAAAGTGATGGGTGCCTAGATAATTTCAATGGTTGATGGATTCTCAAGTTACATTCAAATTTCTATGCATCCAGATGATAGGGAGAAAACAACCTTTACTACCCCTTGGGGTACATTTATGTATGACAATATCCCATTTGGTTTGATGAATGCTAGTGTGACTTTTCAAAGAGCTATGGATATAGATTTTGTAGGATAAAAGGAAAAATTTGTAGTAATTTATCTGTATGATATCACTGTGTTTTCTAAATCTGATGAAGAGCATTTAAAACATCTCAAACAAACTTTTCTAAAAAGTAGGAAGTTTGGACTATCATTAAACCCTAAGAAGTCCCATTTTGTTGTTTAGGAGGGTAAGGTTTTGGGACATCTAGTTTCAATAGATGGAATTAGGATAGATCCTGAAAGATTCAAGGCAATTTTGAAAATTAGTCTTCCAAGAAGTAAGAAGGATGTCCAGTCATTCATTGGAAAAATTAATTTTTTGAGATGGTTCATTCCAAATTTTGTTGAAACAATAAAATAGACAACATCTATGCTAAGGAAATACTAGGAGGTAAAGTGAACATTAGAAGCCAAAGCCTCATTTGAAAAGATCAAACAAGCCCTTACAAAATCACTAGTGCTGGTAAGCCCAAAATTTTCAAAATATTTTTTGACTTTCTCTTTTGCATCTCAAGACACAATAGTTGTTGTTCTATTACAAAAAAATGCAGATGGATTAGAATAGCCTATAGCTTTCTTTAGCAAAACTCTTAGAGATTTTGAATCAAAATACAGTACACTAGAGAAGCAAGCATATGCACTAGTAAAAGCATTGAATTTTTTAGGATCTATATTATGCATTTGAATATTATTTTCTATGTACCTAATGTTGCTATTAAAGAAATTCTAACTCAACCATATAGTGAAGGAAAGAGGGGGAAATGGATTGCAAAAAACATGGAATATAATGTGGAGATTAAACCTACCATGCTTGTAAAAGGGAAGGGTATAGAAAGACTATTGGTAGATTCAAATTGTGAAGCCCTTGGTCTTCATTTGATAGCAATTCAGCTAATACTAGAGGAGTTACCAATAGGGCAAGACAAACAACAAATCATGGATAAATATGGAGAATCGGAATGGTATGCTGATATAGTTCATTTTTTATTGCATTTGCAGTTTCCTGTTCTTTTGGATAAGAGGGATACTATATCATTAAAATTGAAGGCCACCAAATATTGTCTAATAGATCAGAAATAACATTGGAAAGATCCAGGGGGAGTGTTACTCAGGTGTTTGGAGAAATCAGAAATTGGAGAGGTCATTTCAGAATTACATGAAGGTGCCTGTGGAGGTCACAAATATTGGAAGGCCACAACTTATAAAATTCTAAGATCTGGATACTACTGGCCATATTTGTTTTATGATTTCTACCAGTAGGTCATGGCTTGTATTTAGTGTCAAAAATTTGTTGGAAAACAAAAACTTGTGTCCTTACCTTTGAAGCCCATTGTGGTAAATTCCCCTTTACAACAGTGGGGTCTGGATTTTATAGGAGAGATTAATCCTACTTCCTCTAGGCATTACAAATGGATACTTATAGCTACTATTTTTTTCACAAAATGGGTGGAGGTCATTCCTACACAGACTGTAACTGATAAGGTAATCATTTACTTCATTCAAGAAAATATCCTAAGAAATTTTTGACTGACAATGCTAAGGCTTTTAAGTCTAAGGCCATGGTTACATTTTGCGAACAAAATGGAATTATTCTAAAGAATTTTACACCCTATTACCCCCAGGGTAATGGATTGGCATAATCAACTAACAAAAATATCATCCAGAGCATTAAAAATTTATTAAAATAGAAAAAGAGATCTTGGGATTCAATTTTGAAGTATGCACTCTGGGTAGATAGAATAAACACCAAGAAAGCAATAGGTTTATCTCCTTTTCAGTTGGTGTATGGTACTAATATTGTTTTTCCAATCCAATTAGGTATTCCAATAATTAAATTTTTTTAGGATAGTCAGGAAAAGCCTAATGATATTCAAAGAAGGATTTTCTCATTGATTTAATTGCAGTAGGAACGTGAAGCTCTAGCTGAAAAAGCTCAAGCCTACAGGAAAAAGATTAAGGAAATATTTGACAGGAAGATAAAGGAGGATACTTTTTCTTTTGGAGACATGGTGCTCATATGGCATGCCAGAAAATAGCACAAGGGTAAGCATGGCAAATTTGATAATTTATGGCTTGGTCCTTTTATAATTTCAAAGATTTTGGAAAATAATACCTTCATACTGTAGACTCTAGAAGGTGAAGAATTGTCCAATCCAGTGAATGGACGATTCCTCAAACATTTTTACAGTTATTGAAGGTGAAAGAACTTTCACTCATTGTACATACCAGTGTGAGAAAGATGGCATAAAGACTCCAATTTCCCAATGGAAGTTTGTAGAATAATAGGGAGGCTTTAGTTTAGATTGAAGGCACCGGTCTACAGATTCTTGAAACCTCACAAGGAGGCTTTCATCCCTCAACAAGAGCCAAATGTTAGGATTGAAATTGTACCTAATTTTTGTGTGTTTTTTTCTCAATTTTGTATTCCTTATTTACTTTTCATTTTAAACTGGTTTTAAGTTTAATGATTTTAAATGCCTTTAGGTTATTGTTTTGGTTTTAATTTATTTTATCTTTTTGTAAGTTTTTATTGAAAGGGATTATTAAGTATTATATATTTGTCAAAAGTCTTCAAATACTAAAATTAATTTTATTCCAAAAGTATTCAAATACTAAAATTAATTTTATTCCAATGCCCATAGAAGCCAATTCCTTCAGGTGCTCTTCTACATTTTTCATGATTGTTCTCTTCATAGATATGGTTACCGCTGGCTGAGCTCCTACCTTCAAATTTTTCTATGTCCTCCATACAATGGATTTCATTTTAGGATCAAAATGAATATGCTCTAAGCATGCCACATCGTATTGCTATGATGGTGTAAAAGGTACGAGTCCCATTTCAGCTATGGGCACATGACCTCTTGTAAGGATACTGCTAGGAGTGGCTGGAAGGTTCTCTGGATTATCCCGCACAAGGTTTTTTTCTAAACCTCAACCACCTTGAACTTCATCAGTATCCTAGCCTTGCCCTCCTGTATCCCGCATTCCTTGATCAGAAATTGAATCTCATTTAGCCAAATCCTTCTCCAACTCTTCTATTTTCTTCAAAACAGCCTCTGTGCTCTTTCATTTAGCAGCTTCTCCCTGATCCTTCTATGCTCCTTCTTCCAATAACCATTTTACCCCTGCTACAATCCTGCAAATGATTTCTTCTTGATCTTTCTTTGCATCTTCCTCATCTCCTTCGTATGGCTTTGGGTTATTTCTGCGACTTCCTTTAGCACCAAATGCTTTTCCTTTTAACCTCTTGCTCAAAGCTACCATACTATAGACATTTCTGAATACTTGCTCTTCTTTGTCTATGTAGTCTGCATACTCAAAATTTACCTTATGAGCTGCCACCTTTCCTTGTGAATCATTCCTATGGAAGATTTTCTCGCCAAAGTGGAATATTTCTAGCTCTTTGATGAAATTTGAAGCGCTTTTGACTTTGTTAAACTTGTAACTTCCCACGTAAAAGGGTACTGGTGGGAAAACAACTTTCTTAATATCGAATAAATAGCTTCCAAAACCATCTAGGAATACCTATCTGACTCCTTCTTTCAGTACTTTGTAGTCTGTTGCATACTTGGGAAGAAGTGAGGGTGCTCTGCTGCCTCCATACATTCTCAGATAAGTGCCCTCTTTGGTGAAAAAATAGTCACCATATTATTATATAGACTCTACTACTCCTTCTGATAGACATGGAAAGTCTTCTGAAAGGATTAACTTATATAGGGGCCTTATGAATTCTTCACAAATTAATTGATAATGATTGTGATATTTGTGGGCTCCCATTATCTGGTATGCAATTTAAATAGGATCCTTCCCCTCTACCCATACACAATTCAGTTTCTCAAACTAGTGCTTATAAAGTATACAATCTATCAAGAAGGATGACATAAAGAATTTCGATTTGATCTGCTTTAAACCCTCCTAAGATACCTTGATACCTTTGGACAAGTTTTTAGTAGAAATATTTACCCAGTTAAAATTGTTTCCTCCATTGCCACATAATACATGAGGGGAATCCACCCAAAATTATACATTTTTCCATCAGACCTACCATATAGCCTGCTTAACATCAATGCTACTATTCTAAATGGGGTTCAAAGATTAGTTGTTTCATACTCTTCTAGATGCTTATGCCTGAATGTTTTTCCCTCAGTCATCATCGCCTTTACTGTGGTGGTATAGTCAAACTTAAGACTCTTGGCCCAGTCTGTGGTCACACTTATTTCTACTTTAGGTAGAATTTATGCTTTTGAAATGAATTCCCGTGCGAATGATGCAACCAGCTTACCTTCTTCATCATTTATTATCATCCCCGTCGTGTCTATTTTCGGAAAAAACCATCCAATAACCTCTGTGCAATGAAAAACCTCTGGCCTAGTGGCTATCTTGGTTAACCTAGACCTCAAAATATTCTCATATAGAGTGAGATCCCCCAATCCAGCTTCGGGCACTTTCTTATCAACCATCATAGGATAGATCTGGCCCCATTTCAACTTAGGTTGTGCCCCTGTAACTGCTTTAGTGTCTTCGTATACTATCTCGACTTTTACTGCAGGCGAGACTTCAGGAATATTTGTGTCAGGATTGCTCTTAGTGATTTTAATCTTCTTCCTCCCCTTCTTTGGCATGGTTTCATCAGTAAACAGTTTTTGTAAAACAAACTATCTTAGAATTCATACAATCATGGTAAGTGAAACCAATCATACATATACATCATTTATGCATAAAAACCTAAAAGCTTCCTTACCCTGTCAGTTCCTTCCATTAAAAATAGCAATACAAAACACGGTTCTGGGTTACGGTTTAAAAAACCCTACTGAAATGAGGGCAACCACTGTTGAAAAAACCCAGGTCTATTTTAAAACTAAAACCCCCAAAATAGCCCTAACTCTCTCACAAGAGCAACAAAGCTT
The DNA here is from genome assembly GCA_001517045.1 of Pseudotsuga menziesii. NCBI lineage: Eukaryota > Viridiplantae > Streptophyta > Pinopsida > Pinales > Pinaceae > Pseudotsuga > Pseudotsuga menziesii. The sequence continues at coordinate 712,014 of LPNX010332812.1, forward strand.
CGAAGAACCAAAAATGGGGGTGATGCCAAAAAATACCACGACTGACATCTAAGGAAATTCCATCTGTTCATTCTACATAGAAAAATAAAACCACATCCCAGGCCAACGCCCACGCGTGAGCGGCCAACTATCTTCATACCGATGCGAAGCTCGGCCTCCTGAGAACTCACCTCTAACCTAACCGACTAGGCAAAAATGCATCTGAGCACGCATAGGGCTTGGGTGACTTATGAGGGAAAAACATAGTGACAGCCTAACCTAAAAGAGAATGGGCAACAAAAATCCTTTATATACCTGGCCAACCTAACCAAATATGACAGACAGTTGTAAGCCTTAGCAATCATTTACTGGGAAAAATATAAGACAGCCTACCTGTCCAGTCAATACTAGCACCACGTAGCTGAGAATGACTGACAAGCACAAGCCACGTGATCTCCACCAAGGAAACCGCATAGGTGACTTCAAACAGGAAGCGTTCTCCAAGCTCACCGAACTCCGTAAAAACAACAAGGTAAAAAGAAATCAAAATGTGCAAATAAAAAGCTTTATGGGTTGTTTAAAAACCCTAATTCACTTGCACGTGGGAACCCAAAAACACTATTGGCGCCAACCAACCACAGTCTGGAACACATAAGTCGTTATGGGAAACCACCTGCAACAGCAGCTCAGACACTCAAATCCATCCACAACAGTGGTTCGAAACTCAAGATATTTCCACAACAGTGTATCAGACGATACCTTTGCACCAAATATGCAGAACACTCCGTCGTAGCGGGTCAAACCTGAAGAAACTCCCACCATAGCGGCTCTCGAATTCCAAATAAACGAACCTAGAAGTCCACCAGTGTAACAGGAAAGACTCACGAAGATTTTCGCCGTAGCGAGAGTCAACAGGTGATGGCTTGCAAATAGAAAAAGGGACCCATTGTAGTAGCTCACAACAAGGGAAACGTCCGCCGTAGCGGCTCTTGGAAACTCAATTCACATGACAACAAAAACCTTTCCACCGTAGCGGACACAACTTGAGAAGCTTGCCAACATAGTGGGATTTAGAGGACATCGATGCATAAGACAAAAGATACCCGTCGTAGTGGTTCGATAATGAACAAACCTCTGCTACAGCAGTAGTGATAGAAAAAGACGCCCGTTGTTTCGACTTGTAAATTGGGAAAGGCTCACCGTAGCGGCTTGAAATCAAAGAAAATCCCACTGTAGTGGCTCAAGACTGAGAAACCGTCCACTACTGTGGATCAAAAATAGACTTTATTCCTTGGAAAAAATGGAAACTTCTCAGAAATTCATGATGGACAGGAAAATCAAAATACAATCAAAGCAATGGAAACTAAGATTTTCAAGGGGGGCCAAAAAGTATCAAAAATATTTTTGGGAATTGTTGCAGTGGCAATCGTGGGATAGTGTCAAAAACCTCAAAGTCTTTATCTTCTAGGGCATCTTTAGCATTATGAAACTCGAGGCCCTGGACCTCAAAATCCTTTGTTCCATCCATGAGAAACGTACTTAGCAGAGAAAAATACATACCAAGTTAGTTGACAATTTGTTTTGGAATTTTGTCCATGGTGGTGCTTTCTGCACAGTTCGAGACTTCTCTTTTCGATGCTTTAGAAAAACAACTAGTCTAAATCTAAGTGTTGGATTTTATACTATTTTATTCTTTTATCTGACCACGCACCTTTCCATCTAGATGGAGCATTAGCTGTAGATCTGGGACTCTTTGATCTCAGCCGCTTAATCTAGATCATTAGTAACATGGACCGTCCCATCTCCTCTATATATCCCTTCGTGCACTTCTAATCTAAAACATTTGATCTCGCCCGTTGATCCGAACCACCTTGCCTTTCTGTCATCCAAGATGGAGGGACCCACCGAATTCTGCCAATTTCAGCCATGATTCCTTCTGTGCAAGTATGGCCAGTGGAATCGTCTTTCACCATAGATATTTCTCTACATCAATCTCTACCGTCAAATGGGTTCCCCCTTTATCTCATTTCACAAGTTTTGGAATGCTACCTCCTACAAGTGCTTTAGATCAGCGAATTTACCTCTACTGTTGATCTAATTCTTTCTCAATCTTGGTCGTCGAAACCCACCGACGTTTAATTGATCCTGCAAATTTGAAACGTCCCTTTTATGGTGTACTTGATTCATGGAATATCCCCCCACTGTTGATATGTAATAGATATTTCCTACCGCCATCGAAATGTGTTCCTTCCTACACCACCCTTCTGATCTGAATTGCTTCTTTCTTCTTGCATGACCTACATGAAATGGGGGGTTATTTATGGCTCTAGATCTCGTGCTTCCCTTCATCCGATGGGCCATGGATTTTGTTGGTTGGCTTGTCCTTTCTTTCACCAAACTCTTGAATCCACTCCATTGAACCTTTCTTTTCCTGTAGAAATTCATCAAAATTCCCTAAGGTCCCTTGACATAAAAAAATTTAGTCTTTACCTCTTTCCTCTTGGATCCAAACCCTCCCATCTACTTAGCACAAACTAAGTGCTAACATAAATTACTTCCCCAATTTGTTTATGTAGATGAATCATATTAGGTACTGGGATATCTTTTAAATTCAATCTCTTCTCATCCGCGAGATGTAGAACAGTTGGTGGTGGGGTATGGTTAAGACACCCCCTAACCTAGAAGGTCATCGGTTCTAATCTCGTTGGATCCTAAAAATACAACCATGTTAAGGGTTGGTGCAGTCCAGGCCGGGTGTGATCCCCGGGTGATTTTGAAGGCTTAGATGCCCTGGTTCATGATTACTTAGCCAATGGAAACCTTGCTAGTCAAGGGGGTTCCACCACTTTGCCAACAAAAAAAAAATTAATCTCATCTCAGCAATTCGATTCCTAGTAGCCATTGCTAGATTTAAGGTATTGCTTGCATGATATTTAATGGTAACTGATGAAACAACCTTATTTGAAATTATTCTGACCTATGAGTACAACTTCAAAGACTCTTTTGAAGAAATTTCCTTATCTTGCTTATTTTTTATCATATGGGTAATTTCTATATCTGAATTTGTCATTGGATGTTTCCTAAACTTCTGAAAATTCATACTCCTAGATTTCAAAATATGGGCCTTTGACCTTTTCTGTCTTTCCCTTGCTTTAATATTCAACTATTTCTCCCTCTAATTCAGTTTTTTGTCTTTTTGGTGCCTCAGAATCTTCCTCTTCAATATCCACAACTTTTGAATGTGTCCTTTTACCAGTTATTTCTAATTTTCTAGGGGTTGGAATTATCATTGTTTTTTATTTCACTATGGGAGATGGATTCACTTGTAAATATTATGTATCTTCCATCTCTGACTAATAATCTATCCAATTAGCCTTTTCAAGTAATCCTTCAAGCATGTGATGTTCAAATGCTTTGTTCTTATTCAACTGCCTCCTCTGAGAAATAATGTGATGTGTGTCATAATTGACTAGAGTAGCTCTCTTAAAATTCATTTCCTGTAGAAGACCTTAAACTACTAGAAGTGCAACCTTATTCTTGATAATAAATGGTCCAATTTTCCAGGGAAACCTAATCTCAGAATATTTTCTAAAACTAATCAAGTGCTCATTCTCAACAATCAACTTTTTCTGATAAACCGAAGATCCAAGATTGGGTGGAATCCAAAGAATTAGAGTTCACACGAAAAGAAAGTCAAGGATATCAGTGGAACCCAACAAAGTGGTTGGTTCGGTAAATTTATTCATATATTCATGAGATTTTTTTTATGAGTTTCTCATTGTGTTGCATGAATGGTTATCTAAGTTAGCAACCAAACAAACAAATTTCCAAGGCAGGGAACCGAGAGAGTGGAATCCTCAATTGATTGAGTGGTTGAAAAAAGTAGACAACCCTGTGTCGAGGGATGTGGATTTTTGGGTAGATAGTATATTAGACGGATACATCATTGAGTTTGTTGTTGACAATGTCCTCATACAGTGAGTTAAAGTGAAAAAAAAAATCAAGGCCCACGTAGTAGATGCCTATTATCTTTAAATACGTGGACATCAATACTTATATGTTAAAAAGGAATTCTGTGAATGTAACAAGACTGTATAGAAATAGAGTGGCTATGTCTCAGTAGAACCCTAAAGTGTGACTTTCCCAGGAGATAGTGGAACTAAATTAGATTCGGTATTTATAAGAAGTAGAAGAATATTTAGGTCCAGAAAGCGAAGAAAAACTATGTTAGGAAGAGGGAGTTGCAACACATATCGAGAAGAAGAAGGCTATGAGCTTGCGTCATAATTAGACGAAGGGTATTGTGATGAAGAACAGGAATATCAGCTAATCTCTGAAGGAGATGAAGAGTCAGAAGAATCAATTGATGTTCCAGAAAGAGAACGTGGTTACAACTCACCTACAACACTGCATACTTCGTCGGAGGTAAGATCAAGATACCTATCTCCAAGAAATTATGTAAATACGAGTAATACTAACACTGTAAATAGCGGACAAGGAAGTTCAACTACCCAAAATTTTGTTCCAATTGTACTAGCAGCAAATACAATGGCTCGAGATGAATTTAAGTTACCAATATTTAATGGAAATGGGTTGGAAGACCCAGAACAACATTAGATCCTTTTTGAATATGTCTAGACTGTGCGAAAGATCCAGGATGAGAATATTAAGAAAACACGGATGATAATGACTCTACGAGGTCGTGCACTTGACTTGTATATGAAATTTTTGATAGTACCAGTTGGAGCTATCCCAAAAACACTCAATGAGATTCGAGTGGGTTTGATAGATGAGTTCATAAAGCCAAAGTTTGAATCACAGTGCATTACCGAAATCAAAGAGATTAAGCAGCTACCAACAAAATATTTTTGGGACTTTGACCAAAGATTTAAGACATTGATGGTAAAAGTGAGCTTCCAAATGTCAGATGTGAAACACAAGGAATGGTTTATTGCCACCTTGTTACCACATCTGAACCCCTTTGATGCAATAGAATATTGTGTCGTAGATAGAGGCTCTATAAATAGCAATGAAATTAGAATCCTCGTTAGTTGGAGATACTGGCTCAGGAATGATGCAAATTCAGTCATAGTTTGACAACCTTACATTGTATATCCAAGACATTAAGAGAGGAGAGGAGGTTCAAGAAGAAATACGGTGTACAAGATGCAGAACAGATGGACACCATAAAGACAATTTCCTGATGCTCATGAACTATGTCGCAGCAGGAGTGTCGAATCCTTTAAACACCCAAGGAATGCCTTGGTGAAGAATATGCTAGACTAGAGGCCACAAGTATCAAGAATGTATGTACTTACAGAAGATTGTAAGCACACCAGCTAGTCTATATTGTAAATTTTGTAGATCAGTGGGTCATGATGAAAAAGAATGAAGAGCATTTCAGCTACTGCAAGAAAATACAATGGATACCTACTTAATTAAAAATGATGAGCATATGTAATATGAATGAGCACAACCTCAGTATCATCCTACACAATATCAACAACCACAATACCCTCAGCCGCAATACCAGTAGAATCAATATCCTCAACAATGACAATACCCTCTGCAAAGTAGGGGTGGAAACTTTAGAGTTCAAGGACAACAACGAGGAGGATTTGGTTGAGGAAGAGGCCAAGTCATATTTTATAATTGTGGAAAGCCAAGACATTTTTCCCAAGATTGTCAAAGTCCTACAAAAAAATGTACATATTGTAAATCATTTGATCACACTGTCGAATAGTGTCTGCAACTCATTTCGAAATGGCAGGCTAGAACTATCATAAATCCCAACCCAGTGCAAAATCAGAATCTGAATCCCAGTCAAAATATTCAGATGATTTATGTCGAACCAAGAAAACCTCACATTTTTGTAGTTACAAGAGGAGGTGTTGCGACAGGAGCATACCAAAATACACAGCAAGGACAGCCGCAAGTGAGACATGCATCACAAAATAAAGCTCTTCTAGATGTCCAATAGGTGAAATAAGTCTTCTTGGTGGTGCGACATCTGAACAAGTCAAGACCATGCCCAAATGATTTGAACAGCTAATCAGGAAGCAGCCAATGAAAATGGTTAGTAAGCTCAAATAATTTTTCAAAATTTGTTTAGCTCTAATCAATGATAAAGATGTTTTCGTAGAAATGACAGGACTGATAGAAGAAACCCCAGATGACCCATGACCTGAAAAAAGAGTTAACCATATCGGGAAAAAACTGAAGACATGTCGACAACTGCGAATGACTACGCAGATAGGAGATTATGATATGGATTATATCATATTATATTTGAGTTCCGATGTCAACATATTGACAAGACAAACATGGGAGAGCATTAATAAGTCACGACTGGACTGGTATCCTATTTAACTGAGGCTTGTGAACCATTCAAAGGTCCTACCAATTGGTAGACTCACTCAAGTTCCTGTAGAAGTTGAAGGCTTAAGAAAATATGCTGACTTCGAATTTATTGGCATATTCGATGACACAAATCCATATCCTACACTCCTAGGAATTGATTGGGAAATATAAAACCAAACCATTATAAAATTCAAGAAAATGATCTTTTCATTTGAAGATTTTGAAATAAGAGTGGTTGCACCAATTGATCCGCTCAAAGGACGGAGATATGTTGAACTTGTTCATAGTGAAGGGAAAGACAATTATCTAGATCAATTGTGTAATATCATGTCTTTAAAAGAAGATTATATAAATCCAACAGCTGATGGAAAACTGAGTTGGCAGAGTGTAAGTTCATGCATGTCCGACTCAGGCGATGCCCTGGAAAATTGGCAGAATATGCTACATAAAGTCTCAATGCAAAGATCTGCAAGAATCACAAGAGTTGTCCAAAGGGTAGGAGCCGAAGAAAGCACACTGTCTACATATGAAGGATCACCTAAACTTGCATCTTTTCTGGTAGAATTTGAAGAAAAATTCACAGAATCACAGCGATTGTCCGCTCTGGACTATGTTTTGAAAGCTACGCCCGCTAGATGGTGGAGTACACACAAAGAGTCTATCTCTAAATGGCCATAGTGTAGAAGATTAATGGAGATCAGATTTGGGGAAGAGATGAGTTTCCCTGATCATAAATATACAGGATTGATATATCCTGGGGAACATATTGAGCACTGTCGCAGGAACTGGAAAAAATATCTGCGACAATAATGGGTTCATCAATTCATCCACACTTTGGAAATGGTACCAATACATTGGTACACATCGGTATAGCTGCAAAGAGGAACTGTTGAATGGGAAAGATTAGTTGTAAGATTCACCCAGAAATTTCAGTTCACAAGTGAACACCTGACAGTCGATGTTGCATTACAAATAATACAGGAAAAGATATTTGACGAAATCCTGGTTGCAAACACAAATTTCCATTAATGCAGCATGATTGTACACAACTAGATGGAGTGTTATAATATCATGGGATAACCGAATGATGATGACCCACCTAAGACAAATATACCTGAGTCAGAAGGTATGCGGGCAGTGGAAGGAATTGGTATGTGTGAAGATAAGGCTCGATATGACTAGATAAAGTGAAAAAAAGGATGACAGCAAGCTTTTTGGTACCATCTGGATTTATAACAATAACTACCATTTAAAGTGACATATAAGTAGTGGAATTACACAAAAAGCTTCTATTAATGATCCCATGGTACGTCCATGTGCCTGAAAGGACGGATTCCTTCCTAATTAATTATTCATGCGTGCAAAGAATGGCTAGGGTAAGTTAAGTCATTTTATCAAACTTTGCTGCCAAGACTCCATTCATCCCGTATGCAAGAGAAAACAAAAAATACTACTCCCTGCAACCCTGAGCGCTGAACTAGTGTCATTGTAGTATGGTCATCTCCATCTCCATCACAATCATAGTTGAATCTAATCATGTATCACCTACCCCGATTATGGAAGAAACTACTGGTTACATTCCACCAAGGATGACACCAACTATTTCATAGATTGATCCGCTAGTAGGTTCAAACATTGGTAAGCCATCTGGAAAAGAAAGGTCAGGTCCATCTGAAACCAAACAGGGAAAGCGCACCAGTAATAGGAAGAGAAAGGAAAAATAACCGACACCTACACCACCATCCCCACTAGCATAGGAGGATTTTGAGACAAGGAATTTAATGCCACCTTACGTCTCACCTAGACACAGGGATGCGCCGAAAGTCACTATATCAAAAACTGCAAGGACCCCACTAATAGTGCCACTAATACCCAAAGGTGTGAAGGTATCGAAAGACATTATTCCCAATGTGAAGAAGCTATCTTATGTTGATCATGATACAAAGCCACAAACACACCTAGACCGTAAAAACAACATTGAACATTTTACAGGACACACCTGAGGCACCTAAATGATTTGTTGCAAAGGAATGGGCCAAGGGATTGGAGCAGTCTGGAATATTATCGCTACTATATATGCCACATTTTGGGAGAAGTACACCAATAAACACGTGTGTTAAGAAGTTACTCCTATTTTTTCATGGAGAGGTTGTGTGGCTAGGAAAACCTATACCTATGGATATTCAACCGATTGCCACCATCACAAGCCTACCATCCATCGAAACGTACCCAATGCCACTTCTCAAAAAGGATCAAGAAGTCGTAATAGATATGTGGATGACGAAAAAGTATGACATAGTAAGAAACAAAACAAGATTTTTTATTCACTCCATTAACAAACCCATTGTTCACTTTTCTTCCAAAGTATTGGCCTCCAATTTACTCCGCAAAATGCATCTGGACCAGTGTACTGCATGAGTGATTGCGCTTGCGAAAATTTATGCGATAGGAATTTAGATAAATTGGTGTCAATTCCTGTTGGATGGCCTTGTACAATACACCATCGATGCATAAGAAAAGGGTAGTCCATTTCACTATTCATGGCTTCTACTTTTGATTTCATTTATAGCATGGTCTGACCCACAAGACTACCAAGGGATCGAACTGCCAATGACCTGTAAAGGAGTAAGATATCAGAACCTTTGGTTTGATAAGGAACTAAAGGACCGATAGAAACATAAAAATGTTGAATTCTTTATGCATGGGGAGGATATATGACACCATGTGAAGAACATGTACAGGTTAGATGAAGCCACTGTTCAGCAATTTCACCCCATAGTTATATTTTAGATGGACTGCACCATATTTACATATAGGCGTGACAACAGCCGCAACGTCAAAAGTTACCAACCAAATTTATAATGACAAAGGAGGAAATTGAATAAACTAGTAATGAATGGCCAAAGGAATGGTGTGTTCCAGTACCAAAAGAGAAACTTCGACAAGAGGAAAACCAAATACAAGAGGATAACTCAGATGAGGAAAATAAATAAGAAGACGCCCCAGAGGATTTAGACTCTATAGAAAGTCATTCCCCCTCAAGACCAACAGACCCAGAATCATAAAATGAGGTGGAGAACCTCGGGAAGAACAAGTATAGCCGAGGAGAAAGAAAAAGAAGATGAAGGCTGATAGAAATGAAAATACCATTAACCCAGACAGTGATGATGTGCAACTAATCATTGAGGCAATAACTGAAGCAGTGTAGACCATATTCAAGTCCATAGAAGAACGAAAAGAAGAAATTTCAAGTACAGTTACTAATCTCCTTAAAGTTTTGTGTAAAATTGTCGAAGATGTTGAAATGGTTTTTGACTGTCCAAGCACAACAACCGAGTCACAAGACCCATTAGAAACATCAAGAATGAAACGAACTGCACCATCTATTCCAGTCCCACCAATAAAGTTACAAATATCTAAAATCGTTGTTGATCTAGGTACTTCGGATTTTATGATGTTTTCAAGGATAATGGCCATATTATTATAAATTTTTCATTTATGCACATAAATGAGATATATGTAGTACACAATGTTGTCTATGCAAAAATGAAACTGGGTGAGTGTAACCTGGCAACAAAAGTGAACGCTGCACATAAGGATATCAAGAAAATGAAACTTGAAATTCAAGAAACTAAACAGAAGAAAATGGAATGGGAAGGAAACTGTCAGAAAATTAGAAAAGCAGTAGCCTTCTCCTATAAGAACTTTGCAGAAGAAGGAATAACAGAGGAAATGGAACCAAAGGCCAAGGTAGCACAATTAGCTAAGATTGAGGTTGACCTTAGGAGAAAATTTACAAAGCTAGAAGAGAAAAAGAGACCCAACACACATAGAAATGCTAAAGAGCAGAAGAGATGCGGCAACTCACGCTGCGAAGAGAATAGAAGAAGCAAAAGAAACATGTGCTAAGGTTGTCGACCAAGTCTCTCAGACTTAGGAAGCACTAATGGATGATGAGAAATCACAAAAGATTGCAAATGAGCTGACTTATTTTGAAGAAAAAATCACAAAGATAAGAAATGATATGAAGCAGCTACCCTTAGCACAAAAAATGGCTAAGGCGACAGAGATGAGAAAATTGCAGCAACAAATGACTGTGTTGCGCACATAAGAGCAACAATGTGAGGAAAAAATAGAAGAGTTGTAGGCCGAAGCAGAAAGAGTTACAGGAATAATCCATCCCATACATCATAAGGTACATGAGGTAGTGACATCAGTGGAAAAATTCATGCTGGAACATGTTAGTTCCTACCCGGTGGAGCAAATGCAGAAGACAGAGGAAGAAGTGCGCACAGAGGTAGAAAAAGTGGTGAAAATTGTAGAATATTTTCATAACAAAATCAGTGCAAGTTAGTGCATGCAACAATAGATTCAAGTGGTTAGGGACAAGCCACAGGTGAGTGTTGGGGGCCTGCTAATCCTAGGGACAATAAGGCAGAATTCATGCAGAATTCTACCTAAGTATGGAGAAGAGCTAAAGGGGAAGATGAAGGAGCTACGACTGAGGAAGAAACATAAAGGAGAAGAGGAAGGATGATGTGACAAAGGAAGAAAAATATAATAAGAAGAGGAGGAGAAGGCATCAGAAGGATAATTTGTGCCAGATAAGTAAGATGTGATAGAAGGATGGAGCGCAACATGAGATGGTACGATAGAATATTAGCAGAAGAAGGCATGCAAGTAGCATAATGGCTGGAAAAAGACAGTAAGGCATAATGCTAAGAAAGTGACGGGCCTTAACGATCATGGGTATGAGCTCGGCTGGAGCCAAGGGAAACCACACGCATGATGGAATATTTGTAAGCCAGGTCGATAGTGTCACTCGTTATGTGTTGCTAGAATAGGAAAGACAACCTATTGGTTGGATATAGTAAGTCGATTTAGATAGAGACATGAAAGGAGTCAGTAACGAGTCTGTATTGAGTCTATATAAATTGATTATGGGATCTATATCAAGTTTTTAATAGGTCTATAAAATAAGGAACCCAATTTGTATGCACGTTAGACATTGACGGGTAGATTCTAGGTTAGACTTTGGAGCTAGACTTCAATAAAATATTCTCCGGATAGTAAGTTGTTGTAGACTCTCGTTGGTTGAAAGTGTGAGTTCTTGGTTAATGGTTATGTATCATTGAGTGCATAAGAGAAATGGTTATGCAGCTGAGTGTGTAGGTGAGTAGGAAAGGTTGATTCAATCGAGGCTATGTGCGGATCACTAGTAGAAGTAGAGTATAAGGAGAAAAGAGAGAAGATTAGAGAGCATGATAGGGAGGAAGAGTCTATAAAGTTAGAGAAGAATATCTAGAGCAAGGTGTGCACATGAAAGGTGCATTTATTTCCTCGTGCCAGATGAAGAGCACATTGTGGTTTTCAGCTGAATGGGTTTCCACGTTATATTCTATGTATATGTGTGAATGTTGAAAGTAGTGTAGATACATGTGTAATTTTTGTATTGAATGAATGATTGTAGGTTTTCTTACAAATTAATAGATGTATGATGGTCGCATTGTATTACTAGATATGATTATGCTGCATGTATGTTGTTTATTTACTAAAGTTGCAAAAAGAGAGGTTGGGTCGCAACTTAGTTATTGAGGTACAATGAACACAAGTAATCCACCCCCAAACTTCATTGGAAGGCTTGGCGCAAGGACAAGGTACTAAAAACCCTCCCACCCAACTTTGGAAATGTGGTTCTGGAAGTTACCCATCAAGAGAGATATCTCGAGTGAGACGGCATCTGCGTCGCAAGTGCTACCGGATGAGCTCTGCTCTATCGGACCGATATCTCGGGCTTTGTTGTGCTGAGCAGAAGGGACTAAACATGGGTCAGGATCCCTGGGAAAAGGGATAGAGATATACACTAAATCCAATAGTGATGAATGTATCAAATATGTGTTCTAGAACCTAAAGAAGGATGATGCAGAAAATGCCATCATGACTTGGACAGATTGTCACATGGACTTGACATCAAGATGATCTCTTCGATGGAGGGAGTAGTATGTGCCATGATGAATTGCAATAAGTGTGTACCATGATGAGTTAGCAGCAGTATATGCCATGATGAATATGTAGTAGTGTATGCCACGATGACTTAGTGGAAGTGAGTTCCATGATGACTTGGCCAGTACTTAACTATGTTGACTTGGTTCCCTGAGAATGGAATGCTAACTTGGTTAAAGGTAAGTTTCCATAAACATAATGATGATCCCAGAGTAGGGTTTGAAACGTCAAGATCTTCAACTCTCCAACGCAGCTCCTTCTTACACTTCATACTAATTTGGTTCCCTGAGAATTCCATGTTGAATTGGCTAGGGGTGAGTAGCCCATAACCATGCTGACTTGGTTCCCTGAGAATGTCATGCTGAATTGGCTAGGGGTGAGTGACCCATAGACATAACCATGATGAATTTGTTCTTTTCTGATGATATTAAATGGGACATCCTATGACGGGATGGTAAGACTCTCCATGACATCATGTGATGGGATAGAGAGAGATCCCAAGATGACAATATAATCTCATCTTGTAAAGGGATGATGATCTTAAACATGACATCATGCGACAGGATAATAAGATTCTCCATGACATCCTATGACAGGATAGAAAGAGCTCCAAATATTGTAATATCCTCTCATCCTGCAACGGGATGATCATCTTAGATGGAATACCCTGAAACGCAGTGGAATCATGAGTTTAGATGGGACATCCTGCTATGGAATGGTAAGACATCTATGACATCCCACGACTGGATAGAGAGAGATCCTGAAATGCTTTTGATGATGAAATGATTTTGATGATGATGATGTTGATGATGATGTTCCAGTATTCACATGATGATGATGATTTTCCAGCAATCACATGTTGATGTTGATGATGATGATCTGTATGATGACGATGATCCAAATGTCCCACCAAAACCTGAAATATATATTGTGTTGTTTCCTCAAAATTAAAATCCATCTTTCATGCATCTGCATGTACCTTTATGTTTCCCTCCCTTGTCTTATTCAACCCCCCTACTCTTGTCTCCATTCTATTCCAATTTAATTTACACTTCCAGTCCCATATTTTCTTCATCCCACATCCCTAGATCGAATCGAATTGTTGTTGCTACCAATCAGTCATTATTTCTACTATACTGTGCATAGGATTGTAGGGAACAAAGATATATAGGAAGGAAATGATTACCCCGGGTTCCATAGAGGTTGTACTCACAAATCCTTCACCCTTGCCGCCACCTGAAATAGTTATGAAAATTGTGGATCTCATCCCCATAAGGAGCAACAACACCATATTCAAGTAAACATCTTTTCACATTTGGTATTGTTTAATATTTTGTTTTTCATCAAGGCTTGCCTTTTGTTTTCTGCCTCACTAAAGTGGCATTTTTGAGGTGGCCTTCCTAAAGCATTCCTAAAATGAGGTGGAATTTTCTTTTCCACCCAAGAGAATGTTAGGGGGAATTATTTTTTCAAGTTTTATATTTATCCTACCGTGTTGGGTGGTGGAAAATTATAGGGTATTCAAGTGATGGCATTCCCTAGGTGGGGATATGGCTTACTTTTATTTGATGATGGATGGGGGGTATCAAGTGTGGATTGACATAAGAACTTTCCCCACTCATTCAATGATACAAAATGACTCATGCTACTTATTTCGGTTGGGCCAATCCAGACCCTTGACCACCTATAACCTCGGTCGAGCAAATAAAATTCCGTCAACCTACCCATTATTAACCTATTCACATATTTTTCCATGTGATATTTGGGGTTTGAGTTTATCTTGAATGGATATGTTTTTTCTATTCCGTTAATCGTCCCTTATTGAATGCACCGCACCATCCATATCTATCCACGGGGAAATTCCACAGATGTCACTTTAGATATTTGGTTTAAGGCTGGAGTTTTGCCTAGGTTGATAGAGACTATACTACATTTATTTACAATATTCGTTCTCTAATAAAGATAGAAACAATACCTCAAAAATAACATTAACTAATGCGGGTGGGTTCTCTTATCCAAATTGGGAATTGGACAATGGATACCCACCCTGCCTGCAAACCTTCCTCTCAACGCGAGATCTCTTACCACCCCTTATATTATCTAGCTCACCGGTATTGGTGGATCAACAACTACCTAAACAAATGGATCATACATATGGATATACAGGTTCTATCTCTGCCTTTGTTATGAGTGCTTCTATAGGTACTAATGATTTTTTAATTGGATCTGTCACATTCATCATCCATGGATATGTAAGAATGTTAGAATATTTTGGTTTCACATTTACAATACAGTCATGTACACCATTACTATTTCTCCTTCTTAATCTTGTCATTACAATATATCATTTATTCCCCATCTTAATCTCTCATTGTGTTCAAAGCAATTACACAGAAACAAATTCAATTCGATGTAAATTTGGATGACCCCGCATTGAAAAAAATCAAACTCTCGAACTCATAAAGAGTTTGCAATCTGAACATACCCTCTTTTAGCATTATTGTTTCTTGATTTCACTAATTTGTGAACCTATTCAACCCCTCTGACCATTTCAATCATCTGCACTATGGACCACTTGTTAGTTAAACATTAGATCACTACAACACTAAACCACAAAATAATGGCATGACTCACTTTGGGTCCAAGGAATAAGAGACCATAAGGAAATCCATGAAACATATATATATGGTGTGAAATTGATTCTAGAGGTAATTTTGTATCAAGAGTTTTCCCTGTCCATGACCATTTTTCGTTAAGATTCCATAGTTTACTATCCCAATGAAGACTAATTGCATTTGACAGGGTTAATTCATGGTAATAATCCTACTCCAGTTTTTAATTATTTCTAAGTTGTGATCCTTCACCATTGCTTCATTATATCTATGTTGTCCTTTTTTTGTTCTTTGTTACTTTTAATACATGGTTATCTCCCTGAATGATCTATGTGGATTGTTCTGAAATTTAAAATAACCACATCTATAATAAACATTGTGAATTTCATATATGGGTAAAGTATTGTTACATCTTGACTTTGGAGAAGACCCTCAATGGGGTCTTGTATGTAAGACCGCTTATTTTTGGTAATCATTAAATTTATCTTTGTTTTAAAAATATTTCCTGCATTTGCTTTCTACAATGTATTTCATTAAGGATCTATTTCAAAATGATCAGAGTGATAATACAATTTGGATATTTTGATCCTTTTCAACGTCCTTGGGTATTAATATGAATACAGATGATATGTTTCCATTGGGATATGAATTTGATGAGTCTATTATTCATTCAGCATTAAAGTGATATCAGAAGAAAACTCTTTTAACACTTTTTATGCTTCTGTGCAAACAATTATCGCATGAGGTGATGATTGAACAAGGACATTCTAAAATTGCAATATTTTAAGGAGAATCTTGAGCACAACAACCCTTAATACAATACTAAACATGAAATTTATTATGAATGTTGTGGCCTTCACAAAATAACGATGAGTACATGCGCATTGTAGGCATAATTTTTTTATACATTATTGTATAGTTTTGATAAATTAATAGAGAAAAAACATCTCACAATATTCATATAAATACCCATATAGTAGGAACTTATATTAAATTAGCAAGTTAGTAGGAACTTAATATAAAATCTTCTATTTACTATTTACTCTTATTTGGTTGAACATATAAAATTATGGATATAAATGTTTGGTTTTATTTTTCAGTAGGTAAAAACAGTAATGAAAGTAAGTAATGGGCATACCTAACCTAGGTTATTTAGCATTGAATTACATTGCATAATAAAAAAAATACAATTAGTTGACCAATGCAATTCACAATACTCAACTACTTGAGCATGTACAATTGTGAATAAAAAAAATTGGTTTTATCTTCGGGTAGATAAAAACTATAATCAAAGTAAATCAAGGCATACCTAACTTAAGAATGAAAAATTACAATTTCATTAAATTTAACCTATGTTGATCATAAAAAAAATCCAATTCCTATAAAATTTAGATTACTTTATAGAGTACTTCATATAAGATTTACAAAATTTCAAGTTCATCATTTAATATGTTTTTTTTTGTTGATTTGTCAAGGTTGTCAAGGAGAAAAAGACTCGACTACCTCCATTTTCTTTGTTTATAATCAAATTCCATTCATTCTATGGTAAGTGAGATGATATTTATTAAATTGGTATATGTAATTTGGTCAATTCTTGGATTTGTTGTTGATATTTATCAGTGGTTACCATTAATTAGATGCATAGGGCTCATGCATACACATACTTCATGAATGACCACAACATTGGATTGATAGAATAAACAATTATGCATATATTACATTTGGTTATAAAAATTAAATTTATTGTGGTTAAATTTTGGTCTTGGAGTGTGAGTGTAGATAAACTTAAAGGAATTTTATCAAAGTTAAAGAAGGCCCACAAACAATTAACTAAGCATATTCCATTGTTGTATGCGGAGCAGAATATTTATCTCTCCTACACAAATTTCCAATAATGCAAACTCCGCCAAGTAACCACATGAGCTAGCATTTGTTTAACAATTGGCTCTCAAGCACCTGAAAGTGTTATCCTTGAAAACACCCAAGCAAATTTTGATTTTAAACTCGGAAAGAATGCAATGTTTTTAAATCCAAATCAACCAAGTTTCTAAATTATGACAAAATGAAAGATCAAAACCATTGACTTCTAGAGACCACATATATCATATAGATACCCTTTGTGATAGTGTGTTAAATTTTTTAAGAGTTTGTAATATGTTTTATGTTACATTTGAAACCATAGTGTGTTAATGTTTGTAAGAGTTTGTGATATATTTTTATTGTGAACTTTGATTCTATTTAAGGATGCTAGCTCAATGGAATATCACCTGCCTTATAAGAAGGAGGTTGGTGGTTCAATTTCTCCATGCCCTATCTACATAAATCAATGGCTAATTAAATGACTAGTTAACATCAATTGATGACTAAATAAAAGACCATTTAAAAACAATCAATAACTAAATGAATGACCAATTAAAATTAATCAATGACTAAATAAATTACTAGTTAACAACAATCAATGACTAAATGCACTACCAAACAACTATAATTAATGACCAAATAAATGACAAAATAGTGATAATTAATGACCAAGAGAACAACTAAATATATGACCAACTCATGAAGAAATTCAAGCAATTTAGAACAAACTAATAAATGACCAATTTGGTAGGGATATAAGTGACTGGTAATTGTCACCAGTGGTCACGTGACCAATTTTAGTAACTTATATTTGATTTTTAGTCATTTTTTAGTCACTTATTACCCATTTTGTACTAGTATTAACATTCCCATTACGCTTCTTGGGTGGGTTTTCTTAAGGTAGGTTATTCTTATGTTATCCTTTGTTTTACGATTATGGGTTGCCTTTTCCATGCTTCTTTTGCGGCAGATTTGTAGTCCCAAAATATTTCTTATTCTTTTGCTCAAAATTTATGCTCTATTTTAACGACGTACCGATAAGAAGCTTGCAATGAAGGGATGTCCATGAATTCCATAGGACACTAGATATTTTAGAACCAGGTTCCACTCAGAGTCTTTGATACCCAACTTTATGTGCAAGGTATGAAATTTGGTGGTGTACTCTGACATTGTTTGCTCCCTCTCTTGACATTGTGTGGTCCATCTCATGTACTAATCGACATAGTTCCCCACATGATAATATTGTTCCTTAATTCCATCTATAAAAGAGGCCCAAGTGGGATTGGCCTCAAACATTCCAGACTTCTCTATTAAATTTTGCTCACTATAAGTTTCCCACCAATTTTTAACATGGGAGACAGCCTTAAGGAACACAAGCATGATATTTTCCCTATTGGAAAATTCATGGACAAAGAAATACCCTTCTGGAAGACTCAAATAATTATTTAGGATATCAATATTTATCTAGACTTCAAATAAAGGGATATTAAAGTTAAATTGTACCTTGATTTGTGTGGCTCCTCTAAAATTGTTTCTTGATAATCCCTCAGTTGTTTTTGGAATCCATAAAAGAATCTGGGGAAAAATTTATATTTTCTCATTTGTCTGTTGCACAAGGAATTCCACGAGAAACTGTTTGATATGATCTCTTTGTTAAGATTCCATATGCTAAGCTAGATATCATTAGTATTCAATTCAGTTTCACAATAATAGCATATGCAGGATCACTGAAAGAAACACAATCATAAGATAGACACTAATTTATCTTAGGAAACTCTCTAGGGGAATAAAACCCATCAAAAATTCCTCTATATAGATGTATCAAAAGTACAAATACAAAACCACAAACAGATACTCTTTCTCCTAGCAAATTTGTCTCTCTCTTTCTCTGTAATGACCCTCCACAGGGTCCAACCAAATCAACTAACATGCATAAATCTAGATCTAATCAAGGAGTTTAAGAAGACCTATTTTCTTAACATCTGCAACATTAACAAATTCAAAATTCTTTAAATACATGTAAATCGCTAGTCATTAATTTTTGAGGATGAGGTCGAAGGTTGTTTTGTCCTTGCTCCATTGTTGTTGTTGTTGTTGGATTGCCAATCATGTTGGATCCACCAATTTCCTCCCTACCATACCTTGACAGGTACTCTCCTTCCCCCGAGATCCCCGAGCTCAACAGGGCTAACAAGCCTTTCTAGCAATGGAAGTACAACGCTAGGATGCTGCTGGGAGGCTCCCAACCTCACTCATGTCGTACTGAACCACACTCTTCCACATTTGCCTCAGATCCACTTAAATGGTTCGGGCTCTCCACTATGGCAGGACTGAAGAAGAAGAAGAAGATCCTCTGTTCTTCTATTTCTTTAGATTTTATAACCATTTCATTAATTCCCATGCATCCCATGTATTGCTTTCCGTTAACTCTTTACTTACTTTAATTTATTTATTTATTTATATTTATTTACCAACCTACTTGTTAGTTATCTTTAGTTCAAGTTCCTTAATTTACTCTGTTACGAATTTCTTAATTTAGCTTGATTTCAGTTGATTTGTCCTTATTTATTTATTTATTTATTATTTATTATTTATCATTTTAAAATAATTTATCATTTTATTTTATTTATTTACTATTATTAATATTAAATTATTATTATTATTATTATTACTATTATTATTTATTGAGTTCTTTATTATCAATTTTATTTTCCCTTAATTAAAATATATGTTGTTTATACCTTCGCATTCTCCTCGCGACCAGAATTATCAAGGTGCTATGCTTCCTAGCATGCCTTCCGATAATTCCATGTGCGGGGAGTTGGTTATGACGACTGAGCCAATGTTACCTCAGTTCATCTACCCTGAGAAGAGTTGGGTGGTTCTTGGGGAATAAATTCAAATCCTTATTGCATGCCCCCCCAATAATAATCTTCGTGATTGACTGACTCGCGACCTACCCTCACGGCATACACATCTGATGAATTGGAGTTTTCCTCACTCTATTCAAAGTTCATTGCATCGTCCAATTTTCTATTCTTACAAGTATAATATTTTCAGTCCCGTCTCCTGATGTGGATCGATTAGCAATCGCAATCCCATCACCTGCACACAAAACAACCCATGCATTAAATCTCATAAATAAGCTTTCGACTATAACAAAACCATCAATCGACCTCAATTGTCGAGTTTTCCTAACTCATCCAGAGTCCATGCATGTCAGTGCATCAAGTATATCATAAATCAATCAAGCTATATACAAGACTGATATCACCTGCCATATTCATCGACTCAACTAGATTCTTTTGCATATTGATGCTTTCTTGTGTTTCATGTACATGCATTTCCTATCACACTCGACAGACCATCATAGTACATGCTACATAACTTTTTTCAAAACATTATACAACTTTATTCATTGCTGGTAAACTCACATGATTTTTCATTCATAATTAAAATCATAATATAAGAACATACATAATTCGACCAAATGTCGACATTATTCTCATAGTCATAGTTTACTCATCAATATGCCATATAATCCTTCTTAGGCCATATCTCATCAATAATTCCTTGCTTCACACAAGTCCAAGTCATCCTAAACCAGATGCCATAAAAAATACGTTCATACAAAGTTATTTTAGATTCCAAAATCGTAAGTAGTCGAGTCATGCATCATAGAATGACCTAAAATATTAGTCATGATAATATCAAAATTCAAGGTAAAAATAGGGTGTTACACTCTCCTATGCGCTATACACAAGTGAGTCTATGTGTCCAAATGAGAAACCAAACTCTTTTATTTATACTTTATCTTCCACTTGACATTTTCCCTAACAAGTTGTCCCCAACAAACTTACTGGGATGAATTCACCTAGGAAGACACAACAAAATATAGTATTATATCATGGAGGGTTCTATTGACCCGACTTACAAAGGATGTTTTACCTCATGACTCTATGATGACCAAATACAATAATATAATCTTGAAAAAGGAATAAAACATCTTCGATAGATTACAACAATAAAATACATTTAGAATATTCTTCAAAGTTACAATATTTCAACACTCCCCCTTAATGAGAAGGGTATTCTACTAATAAAGATAAACATCAATTGTAGGAGAAAGGAGAGAGAGCATATTTCAACAACATCAAGGTGATACATCTATATTTCATCAAAAATTTTCTTCAACAATCATCAACAACTTGAATAGTTACTGGAACATCTTCAACATCTTCAGTACTGTAGCATCATCTTCTACAGCACTAATTCTTCACCTTTGATCTTCATCTTCTGTAGCACTCGATCACTCTAACATATACAACAAAACTTGATCTTTTTATCGGCAACATTCTCATCTACAGCAACAGTACTTGATCTTTCGATCAACAACATCATCATTTGTAGAAACGTTTGATCTTTCAATCAGTAACATCATCATCGACAACAACACTTGATCTTTCGATCAGCAACACCATCTCTAGAAACATAACTTGCAACACACTTGATCCAATTATGGGATGATCAAACCCTATCACTTTAGGACATAATTCCAAGGATGATGCAATCCCACCACCTCACGGAGACAAAAGTATGTGGATCATTTTAGTACATATGTCCAGCGATGATATAGTACCACCATCTCACGAAGACAAAAGTATGTGGATCACTTTAAGACTAATTTTCCAGGTATGATACAATCCCTCCACCTCTTGGAGACAAAATTATGTAGATCACTTTAGGAAATATGTCTAAGGACGATACAATCCCACCACCTCTCAGAGACAAAATTATGCAGATCACTTTAGGAGTAATGTCTAGGGATGATACAATCCCACCACCACTCAGAGACAAAAGTCTGCATATCACTTTAGGACTAATTTTTATGGATGGTACAATCCCACCACCTCTCTGAGACAAAATTTTGTAGATCACTTTACGACTAATGTCCAAGGATGATACAATCCCACTGCCTCTTGGAGACAAAATTTTGCAGATCATTTTAGGACTAATATCCAAACATGATACAATCCCACCACCTATCGGAGACAAATGTTTGGGGATAACTTTAGAACATATGTCCAGGAATGATATAATACCACCACCTCTTACAGACAAAATTATATGGATCACTTTAGGACATATGTCCAACGATGATGCAATCCCACTACAACATTATCATCATTGCTCCCCCTTTTGAGGAAGGTCCTTTTGGACTACACCAAGCTTGTCATGGGAGTATTCAAACTTTACTCGAGACAAAGGCTTAGTCAACACATCAAAAACTTGCTCGTTGATACTCACATACTAGAGCTTTATAGCTCCCTTATGTACCATATCCCGTATGTAAAAATATTGTATTTCTATATGCTTTGATTTTTCATGGAACACTTGTTCTCCATCATCTTTATACAACTTTGGTTGTCACATAGAATCACTATGGTATCCAACTCCAAGTCAAATAGACCTAACATCAAATTTCGAAGCCATATGGATTCATAACTAGCAGAACAAGATGCTATATACTTTGCTTCAGCTGTGTTGAGAGAAACACTAGACTGCTTCCTGCTAAACCATGAGATCATGGCGAATCCCAGACAATAACATTCACCTAAGGTTCTCTTCCTGTCTGAGACACTTCCATCCCAATTTGCATATGTATAACCATACAATCTGTAGTCATGATCTCCAACATAGTATAGACCAAATTCTATCATAACTTTCAGGTACCTCATCATATGCTTTTCAGCTACCAGGTGAACACGTCTAGGCTTAACTAGATACTGAATCAGGGTGTTCACAGCAAAGCATATATCTGGCCTAGTATTCATTAGAGACATCAATGACCCAATAATATGTCTGTACCAAGTAACATCCACTAACTATGATGATTCATTAGCTAACAAATTCAGGTTGGTATCCATGGGTGTGATCATGGCTTTAAATTCCAACAAATCAAATATTTTTAATATTTCTACAGCATACTTTCCCTGGTTAAGAAATATTCCTTCTGGGCTCTTCCATACTTCCAGGCCTAGAAAATAGTGCATCAATCCAAGGTATTTCATCTTAAATTCTTTAATGAGCTTCTTCTTGCACTCTACAATTTGTTTCTCATTTCCTATCAGAAATAAATCATCCACATACAACAATAATATGGAAGGTTCATCATCTATAACCTTAAAGTAAAGGTTAGGGTCATCTTTACTTTTGGTGAATCCCAAGCTCATTAAAAAGATATATATCCTTCCATACCAATATTGAGGAACTTGCTTCAATCCATATAGAGATTTCTTCAACTTACATACGTGAGTTCATCTGTCTTCAACTTCAAATACTTGTGGTTGTTCTATGTACAATTCTTCCTCAATAACACCATTCAGGAAGGTTGTTTTCACATCCATCTGGTGTAAACTCCCCTTCATCATGGATGCAAGTGCCATGATGGTTCTAAGGGAAGTGTACCTTGCTACCGGCACAAATGTCTCTTCATAATCAATTCCCTCTTTTGGAGAGAATCCTCTGGTCGCAAACCTTGCTTTGTATTTCTCAATACTTCTGTCGACAACATACTTTATCTTGTAGATCCACTTTGAAGATACCTCACTTTTTCCTTCTGGTTTGGGAACTATATCCCAAACATCATTCTTCATTATAGATTGGTATTCTTCCGCCATTTTTTCTACCCATTCTTTATTCTGTACAACTTCTTCATAACTGGTAGGTTCTTGATCTAGCAATTCACACATTAAAGCCACATAACTGGAAAATGGATTTGACTTCTTTCTTACACATGTGGATCCTTCTGGAGCTCGAGATAGAGATATGATTGCTAATTTTGTTCTGAACTTATAACTCATCGCATGTTGGAGTTGTTGGAATTAAAATTGTTTGCTTAAAATATGGGAAGGACTCTTGATCGTTTATCCTCTAACTGCTTTGCTACTCTGAAAACCGAAAGCTCTGCCACCTGCGCTCAAGGATTGATGATTCACTTCCCTGATTTGGTACAGAACATGTTTAAGTTCCAACTTTGGAAAAATCTCATCAAACTGTTCTAAAAATTTTCCACAGTTTGGTTTTATGAATTTTATAAATGGAATTCCAAAACAAATTCCAAAACCATCCACGGTTTGAGAATTCCATGCCTTGTTTTTTTTCCTTACTTTTTCATATTGAATCTAATTGTTTATTAATTTCATAAAATGAAATTCAAAAAACAATTTACCCAAACTAATGAAAATTCATAAACAATTTTTCATTTCTCTGTAGAATCCACCCGTCGGTTCTGAATAACATGTCTCATTTTTCCTTGATCTTGAAATTTGAATTTAATGGTTTATGAATTTCATAAAATGAAATTCAAAAAACAAATTCTCCAAATAAATGAAAATTGGTAAACAATGTTCATTTCCCTTGAAAACTATCCACTCGTTTGAAAACCATGTCCTGTTTTGGATTTGAAACAAGTACATCTGGGAGGGAAGTTTATAACATAAGATTTGGGACATTAGGAAAATTTCACAAACATAAAATTTTATACAATATATTTTATTCTGCTAAGCTAAATATTGGTTTAATTAGAATATGGTATAGCTCCCAACAGAATAAACATGGGAGTGACACGTAGTAAAAAGTAAAACCATTGCAAAATTCTGCTACGACTTCAAAAAATTACCCATTGAGATAGTTGAGTGAGAGGAGCTAATGGTGGCCACTCATCCAAAATTTAGTCCTTTCCGAAAATGATGTCTTTCGATATTTGTGCCATACCATATCACTTTGGATTTAAATATTGATATAAATATATAAAACATTTTTATTAATAATAAACCCTTTTTATGTTTTTAATAAATGCTTGGGTAATTTTGGAGGTTCTACTATTATTTTATCCCTTTTCCAAATTTAGGATCTCTGCCAATTCCCTAATTTCATCAACTAAATATAGAAAATTTATCCATTAGCTTTTAGTCATAGCCTTAGGTCCCATTGTAAACATTTTTCCTTTGCTTTGCACTACTTACCCATCCTTCATTTTAGTACGCAACTTCTCTGGAAGGATCACTTAACAACCATTGATCTCATCTGCATGTTATTCTCACCGCCGATCAAGACCGGTATTTAATCATTCTGCTAACCTTCATTTTAACATCAATCACGCAAGTTCTCCTAGCGGATCCCATCTCCATCATTGATCTTATCAATATCTCAGCTTCACCGTTGATTAAGGTTACCTTTTAAACTTTTCTCCAATCTCTAATTTGTCTTTTACCATGCATCTTATCACTATGGATTTCATATCCACCGTCGATCCCATTTTCTTTTTTCCTCCAGCGTATATCTAAACCATTTGTTAAGCCTTTCCATTGATCAACACTTTTACTTTTTCCTTGCAACTTTTGATAGTGGATCTCATACTCACCATAGATCTTTTCTCCCGAAGATATTGACCATTGAAATTTTAAAATATTTACCACAAGCACCTTTCATTCCTTTAACCTCCAATGTATCCTTCATGGTCATATTAGCAAGGTTTCAAAATTTTAATTCTTCATGTGAACTTAGTCCTTTTCTCCTGCAAAATAAAATGGTGCTAACAGCTGGCTCCAACCGGGGATGCTATCCTCCCTACAAGGTAGCAAAGAACCTATAGACCAAGTGCTTGATCCATTGAACTGTTCCAAAACCTTAATATGTAACATCTTCCAAACTCTGAAAAATTTGCAACATTACTAAAACGCAAACTACAAACTGAATTTTGTACTAAAATCAACCACTGAAAACCAAACCAAAACTATTGCATCCTTTGTACAAGATGGAAATTCAAAATAAAACTAAACTGCTCACTGCTAAAATAAAACTGAAACTGGAAATCAAACTAAAAAGGGATGATTTATAGTCAAGCTTATTGCACACACTCCTACTCTAACATGCTGAAACAACTACAAAATCATGTTATAGAAAAGATCCAATGCAGCCAATCAAGCAAATGGCCACTTGGTTGAAGCTCACATTCAACTTCCCCAAAAATTCATACCCACAGTTCATGAATTGTGCAAAGTTTTTCTTCTCTAGTGATTGCAACATACTAGCAAAAGGGTCTTCAAGACAATGAAGAATCACTTATTGTTAATGATCAAAAAAAATAATTAGGCTTCATTCATTCTTATCTGTTGGTTGTTGTTCCATTTAATTAAACTCAATATCATTTTCCAATGGAGTAGAATCCATCTGTTTGTCTTCATTATCATTCATAGCAGAAAAAATATTAGTACATTCTTGAAAAGCTTCAAATGCAACAACCACCCTTTGAATATGAGGAATATCCTTTTGACAATCAAACAATTTTGAATTTATTTTCTCGAAACGGGTATTTTGATTAGTAACATCTTCATGTTCAAAATGATGCAATTCCACAACTGCCTTTTCAATATTTTCTTGCAACTCATGATTATCATTTTGTTGAGATTGTAACCTATCATCATCCTTATTACTTGCATGTGACTTTGTTTGAAAAGTTTCATATACCCGTGTGCTATTTTCTTGAAACTCTAAAACATATGTTGACTTACAGCTTTGAGTTTCCATATAAGCAAATTCAAAATTCCTATTTTGACACACTTCATTATTGACACAGATCTGTCGACAGAGGTTCACACTCTATCAAAACCCCTAAACACTGTGATCTCCCTGAGAACTGGACCAGACAGGTTTTACCCTGTTCAGCAACACCTGCAAGGCAGATGAAGTCTCACTCGAGATGTTCAAGGGAGAGCTGCAGGAGAGATGTTACCGCAGTAAGGAGGAGGACTTGCACACCTATTTCTCACTATGCTCTTACTATTACAATATTAACCAATGATTCAGACAAGGGTTTTAATAAAATTTATTCATATTCAACTACATCAAAAACCATTCATATCTATTGGATTATTAGTACAACCTCCACATGGTATAAGCGCCACACCTCTAGGCATATAAAACAAGTGGACTAACCACCACTCCTAGTGATAGGGCCTTGTGATGGGCTTCAAATGTTCATCAAAATCTGCACATTTTGGTATAATGATAAACCTTACATGGTATCAGAGTACAGGTCTCAGTTTCAATTCCCCCAAGCTACAGCAGAGGCAGGGTGTTGGAGTATCGGTACAACCTCCACATGGTATAACTGCTGCACCTCTGGGAATATAAAACAAGTGAACTAACCGCCACTCCTGGTGATAGGGACTTGTGTTGGGATTCAAATGTTCATCAAAATATATGGGTTTTGGTTTAATGACAAACATTACAATATCATATCTAATCATCACATTATCCTCATAAATATATCAACAAACATAGAGTCATTCATTACGCAGAAACATCGCATCATTCTAGAATATAGACCATATCGCAGCAATTACTTATTCAAATCACATCATTAAAACTGTAAATGTAGCACACATAAAAAAATATATCAATACACAGTGGTTCCAACATCATTCTCACATGTTATATTACTTCCACAAGTCAAAACAGGTTCCCAAAATACATTCTCTGAGTCGCAAGACAAAACAGACACAAACATCGATCTTCCACATATGTTCAACAGATAATCTCAGACAAAATATCCAATATCATCATAGTCTAATTGATTTTCTTCCTTGCTTGATTGATTATCTCCTACTACATTTCTAATTCTATATATAGGCTTTCTCCTTTACAAAATGGTCCACTTCTAACTACTTCCTAACTATTTGGGCCAAAAACTACAAATCATGACCAAGCCAACTCTTTGTTGACTTATTCTCCTTGCTCACCATTCTTCAACTTGTGCACCTTGCACATCCATATTTCATGCCAACAAAATCCCAAAACAAACTTGTGGCTCGTCCTCAAGCCACATCACCTAGAGACTATGTGTGCGCTGATATTCACCTTAAATTATGCATATTATTTTTGGAACTTCTTCATTTCTTCTTTCACCCTGGTAGTGATCGCTACATAGTCTTCCACGTCCTATGTGGTCAGATGATCTATAATATTTTCTGTTACATGAGTGTGAGCTTCCTAAATGCGGTCAAGCACATCCATAGCCTTGAGAGCTAATGCATCACTGAGATCCTGAAATATGTCGAGCTACGTTGTACGGCATCGATGCCTTTCCCTTTCTTTGCTTGGTCTATTCTAGAGCTCCTTTAGTTCTGCTGCATTTGTGACTTGGATCATCAGAGGCATCGACTTCAACAAAGCCCACATGGCGGCTAACTGTGTGTTTGCCTCATGCATATGTGCACCAAGTTGCTATAGTTTCTCATCCTACACTATGATCATCCAAAATGATGTGGTACTCTCCATCATGACCTTGGCCTCTCACTCACATTCCTCCAACTATGTGGATGCCTCCATGATCTTGCTCTTTTGTGCCTCTACCTACTCAGGCGGTGTACTAGGCACTGCACGTGCATTTAACTCTTCATTGTCTCTTTGCATATATGTGATAACCTTCCCTAGTCGTAGAACTTTATCATCTGCAAACATTGCCTCTTTGATGTCGAGGATTTCCTAACATGCAAATGTGATGGCTTTCTTGAGCTGCACCCGATCATCTAAATCTTTTTCCTTTTTTTCTCTCTCCTCCTCCTGAACCTTCCTGATGCGATCAAGTTCTTCCTGTATCTTCTGCATTTGTTATTGCTACTAGATAAGGTGGTCGCCTATGATTTCTTTGCGGTCCACAAGATCTTGACTCGCCATATTTTGCAACTGCACGAGAATGTGGGTTGGCAATTCATTATTGTCCAGAGAAAGTGTATGGAATTGGTGCATCTCCACAACAATTTCTTCACTACCAGACTCCAGCTCCTATGGTGGAATCTGCATGATCCTGATGTGTTTCCATGTACTAAGTTCGGTTTCCAACTGCAACACATTGTCGTGTGGAACCTTCTCTACAAGAGCATTGGTCAGAGAAGACAATAATTCTTGGACCTGGTGAAAGAACCATGCCAATTTTTCTTTCAAATGCAACTCAATAGCACTTTTCATAGTGGTGATTATTGTATGATGTGATTTACCAGCTCATCAATCATTTGCGTAGTGTCGCTACCTTCTCCTTGCTCCTTCCTTCTCTTTGTCCTCATCTCTTCAAATTTTCTGTTGGCATCAAAATCCATTAGGGTCCTGGAGGACTCCTACTATGATTCCTTCTCACTTTCATGGTCATACGTCTGATTTACTGGTGCATCGGTAGGCATATCGGCTTCGGTATCGGATAGTTCATCACTACTTACTAGTATTTTCCAGTCATCCTGCCCGTTAGCAATGATGACGTTAATTTCTTCATTTGTCAATTTGTACATGGTAGTGATCCATTACTTCTCAATTTTGTGTTGTGCCTTAATAATGGCATGTGGTCCCCTCGCAAAACTCACGATCCGCCAATATTTTTTCATTGTTTCCTTTGAAAGGCACGGAACCTTCTGGGTTGCTTCCTGCAAATCCGTCCAATATACATAAAATTGGATTGCATAGTCGGTCTGGTGATTCTTCTTGATGAGTTACCATAATTTTTGATACTTGGAGCCTCTGCATACTTGCACAACTTCCACATCCATTCCCTGATACTCCTCAGGCTCCATCCATCCTACCAAATCAATGGGGATTACCAACCCTAAGTAAGTGAATGGTTGTTTACCCTTCGGAACAAGCATCGCATCCTCCATAAGTGTTACACACAAATATCGTCATCAACATGTGATGAGGCCCTAAACATAGTCTTTTTTCCATCAATCCCAAGTCATGAAGCAAAATCTTGGTCCAGATATCAATCCTGCATATAAAAATACAGCACTGTTCCTACCCTTTAGTCAATGAGAGGTACCTTCATTAGCACCACCTATAATGTATTGGCAGTAAGCGGTGGCACCTCCTATACCCTTTGTACAAGACACTATTCTACCCTGCATCGCTTTGTCATAGTGAGGAAGAAGCGGTGCCTTTAATAAAAAAGTGAAAAAGAGAGGATTCCACGAAGCTTCTCGAAGGAAGGCTTAATGGCTCCCTTATACCTACACCTCAGGACCACTTGGGCTCGAGATCCATCCTTGCAGGATATCCTATCCACCTCACCAACCATTTCCTCAACCATCCCTATCCTCCCATGGCCTATAAAAGCAGGCTCATATCCATGGTTGAGGGAGAGAGCAAGGTTATGTTGTTGCATTGTCATTCTGGCCTAGATTAATAGGGTGAGCATAAGAGGACAAAAGTTGGAGCTATCGGGGACAAGATATTGGCATTGTGAAGGAGCTTATTGACACTAAGGCATAGATTGTAACTTCTTCTTCTTTATCTAATGAAAAATTGGTTCCTTTAGCATAAAGTATATTGTGTTAATATCATATGTTTTATTGTTAGATTCCTTAGTCACTAGCATAGAATAGTGGAACATTTTCTGGTGCTCTTTGATCTTGT
This sequence comes from Pseudotsuga menziesii, assembly GCA_001517045.1. Classification (NCBI taxonomy): domain Eukaryota; kingdom Viridiplantae; phylum Streptophyta; class Pinopsida; order Pinales; family Pinaceae; genus Pseudotsuga; species Pseudotsuga menziesii. Next base: position 742,289 of record LPNX010332812.1, read on the forward strand.
GTGTTGGTTTCATGTGATCATGCAGGTATAGCAATGAAGAAGCTAGCATTGCAGGAGATAACCACACTTTACATCACAGACTCTTATTCCATATCTCCACCCATTCTAGGGAAAGTATTCCAATTCTGTTATGTACTATTTGTTCTAGAGCTTCCTTCTTCGATAATTTCGATAACATCGAAATCCGCATATGTCTTCATTCTTTCAACTTCCACCATTAAGCATGGTAATTTTCCAATTGGTGACACTCTGGCCTAATTTTCCAGTTGCAGTTGTATGGGGTACAAAACCAATTGTGCTTTCCCCATCTTCTCCCATGTCTACTTTGTCAAAATGTTGACATATGAGCACATATACTGAATAATTGAGTCCACATCGTAATCACCAATATGGACATTCATCCTCATTTCCTTTCTAATTGTCTTTTTGTGCAAGGAATTCAAAGCAAAGTCTTGTCAACCTTTCTCTATTTGATATAGCAGACTTGAGATCTTGGCTAACACATCAGGATCTTTTGCTAGAGACAAGAAACCTTCAAAGAAACTTTACAACATACCATGCTTCTGCGATGGTCCTACTACAAGTGTTGAATCAAGAACATGTGACATTTCATAAATAGGCAACTTACCTGTATCTCTTTTTATGGTATCCCTTGCATTAAATAACATATCCCTCTCAGCATTGACATCAAATTGCACCCTTTTTCGATTCTCCAAGCAAACCTATGGGATCGAACCATCATCTTATGTTGTCGCACCTTCGCGAGTAATAACTCCAACATCTGCAAGTTGAGTCCTGGGTTCCAGTGAGATATTCCCAATTTTTGGTCCTTGTTTCTAGTTCTGTGGTGGATTCATAGGCTGGTTCACATTCTGGTTCATATTTTGATTCTGGTTCTGCAGTGGTGGAACATTCTTTGCCTACCATTTTGCGATCAGTTGTGGAAAATATTCAACGATGTGATCGATGATGGTACAGTAGGTACATTACGACTGAAGGTTTGGGAAATCTCACTGATAATTCCCTAGTACTCCACATTTGTATCACTATACCGGTCCTCAACCAAAACCTCTGTTTTGTCCTCCTCAAAATCCTCCTTGTTGTTGATAATACGGTTGATTAAATTGTTGTTGTTGCAGTGGATTCGGTTGTGGTGGAACAACTACAGTTGAGTGTACTATGACTGAGTATATTGAGGTTGTTGCGGAGCATATTTCATTTAATTATACTATGATTGCGGTGTTACAAACTGTGGTTGCGACTTCTACGGTTTCGTTCTCTCCATCGATCGGTGCACTTCTCCTTTCATATAGTACGTATCCATTGTCCTTTCTTGGAGCAGGTCATATGCTCAACAATCCTTCTCTTCATGGCCAATAGAACAAGTTCATAGGATTGGATACCACCTTCTAGAGATACACACATTCCTTGTGTCTATCTCCATGAGTTTGACAGATTCGGCACCATGGTAAGCCACCTTGACTTAGTGGATTTGGAGCTCTCAACAACAAGTAATTTCGGAAGTCTAGGCATTGATATTTGTGATATCCCTTTATGTGACATCGAGTGCACTAGACTTCTTCTCGAATTTCTTTTCCTTTATCTATATCTTGCAATTGAATCATCATATTTTCCAAATGCAATTGGATCTGATTCATGCCAACTCTAGTTTCACCGACTGGTGAATCTTCTAGCTTCATTGTGATTTCCAGAGCGTCACTCTATGTCACAATATTTTGTTGCATCAATGGAATTCTGATATGATGTACCAACGCCATGATGAACCACTCTTTATGTTGTACGTAGCTCATTCCAAAACTGACTTTTTCCATCATCGTCTTGAACCACTAATCGAAATCCCAAACTAATTGGTTCAGATATTTCTTGATTTCCTTTAAATCCATTATATATTTTGACTTAGATTTTGGTTTTATGAATTCTTCAACAAATCCGGTTCTACTATCCACTAGAGTCTTCTACTGATTCCCCGTTGGAACTTGTATGAACTTCATGTACCATTCTAATGCGCGACCTCAGAAAGTTGTCACCAACTGGCCCTTCTTAATTTCTTCATCTTGGACTTGCTTCACTATCCATACTGCTTCACAAAGAAACCAATATTGTTTGGGATCCTCGGCCCCTTTCCCATGGAACAAAGGTAATTTCACATCGGTGCCCTCCATCCTGGTCCTTCTTGTTGTGTTCGTTGATCTGCTACTATAAGTGTGTTGATGGAAAACTGGGAAATTTGGTGTTGACCTAGTGTTTCTTCCTAATGGTGGCGTAGTGCTCTGGGTTAGTCCTTCGTAGGTGTATGTATGTTGTTTCTCTAGGTTAGTCCTTCCTCGGGTTCGGGTGTAGCCTAGTTGTATCCTTCATCGTTGTAGGGTCACTTATTCCATTGTGATATTCTCTTGTAGCTTCTTGTTCCAGTCACAATGGGACTCTCCTTAGTCCTCTGCCTCTTCTCTTGTTGAAACCTTACCCCACTTTGAAAAATACCACACTCTTCCTCTACTTCCCTCACATTGTTTTCATAACTTCCATCCATATACCCCGTATCATTCCATCTAACACTCATCTTTGTAGTACCCATAACCTCCACACATCAGATATTTACTCTTTGGAGTTCATCTTCAATATGCCATTTTCATAGATAATCATTTTAATCCACAATTGCGAAGACAATAGAAACCTACCTCTTGGTCCTTTGAAGAATTCCCTTTCTGCATCGCTATAAGATTTGATTGTTTCAACTATGAAATCTGTGATGTATCCTTCTAATATGTTATCGAGCCACACTTTGACAGCCTTCGACACTTTGTCGTTTACCTCCTTTAGTTGTTGGATTGGCTTTGGGGTCCAACAAGTAGGTTCTCCTCCTTGAAAACTTGTATGTCGATAGGTTAGATACACCAACCACTTGTACAAGATAATCGAAAACTCAATGAAGAAATACTCATGGATATCAAAATAGATATGCCTTCCCAACCACTCTTCTTTCATTAGTCTGGAACTTGAATTTTCCTCTACTGCGAATTCTCGAGCCTTCTGATCGAACCAATTCTGAATCTCTAGTCTCGTCAGATTCCACAACATATCCTCCTCTTCATCGCACTATGGTTACAAAAACAGAACCATCTATTGACATATATATATCGACAAGGGTTCACACTCTGTCGACACTCCTAAACACCGAGATCTCCCTGAGCACCGACCTAGACAGGATTTACCCTGTCCAGCAAAACCTATGAAGCAGATGAAGTCTCACCTGAGATGTTTGAGGGAGAGATGTAGGAACCGCATTTCCACAGTAAGGAGGAGGACTTGCACACATATTTCTCACTATGCTCTTACTATCGCAATATTAACCAAAGATTTAGGCAATGGTTTTAACATCATTTATTCATATTCAACCAGATCAGAAACTAGTCATATCAGATCTAATCATCACATTATTCTCATAAATAGATCGACAAACATAGAGTCATTCATTACACAAAAACATCGCATCATTCAGGAATATAGACCATATCGAATCAGTTACTAATTTAGATCACATCATTGAAACTATAAAAGTAGCACACATAAAATAATAGATCAAGAAGCAGTGGTTCCAACATCATTCTCGTATGTTATATTACTTCTAAAAGTCAAAACATGTTCCCAAAATACATTCTCAGAGTCGCAAGACAAAACAGACACAAAGATCGATCTTCTGCAGATGTTCAAGAAATAATCTCAGAAAAAATCTCCAATATCATCATGGTCTAATTGATTTTCTTCCTTGCTTGATTGAGTATCTCCTACTACATTTCTAATTCTATATATAGGCTTGCGCCTTTAAAAAATGGTCCACTTCTAACTACTTCCTACCTATTTGGACCAAAAACTAAAAAATTATGACCAAGTCAAATCTTTGTCGACTTCTCTGCCTTGTGCACCATTCTTCGACTTGAGCACCATGCTTCAACTTGCGCACCTTGCACATCCATATTTCCTGCTCAAATTAATTTTGAAATAAAGTTTCAGAAAATAAATGGTCTAAAGAGAATTTTGAATAATTATCCTCATCCTTATCTTGATAATTTAAATTTTGAATATCTTCATCGAACTCGGGGAAAGGAACATGAATGTCTACATCAATATGTTGATCTATATCATTTTCAGCCAAAGGGATAGCTACTATTTGTTGGAAATTTTCTTGAATATATGGAAAATTACCCTCTAACATTCCTTCTCGATGCTGAAAATAATCTTCATAAATCTCTTTAATTTATTCATCCATTAATTCTTCATCACCATAATCATCTTGCATGTGTTGCATAAAATTTTCAAAATTTACTTGACAGCCTTTTTCAAACAGTGATAAACATGGGTAACTTTCCTTATCATTTTTATAGAATCCTAAATGAAAATATTCCAAGGAATACAAACTAGCAGTTGCTAAACTTTCGTACCATGAACTTTCCTTTCCTTCGAAAGTAGCCATGAACTTTTTCAAAAGGAAATCTTCTTTAAATTCAATCCCTAGCTTATGTATATGCATATGAATTTTGATCAGACGCAGAACAACATCATCTCCTTCCTCATCTTTAAATTTGGACAAACATGTTTTCTAGTCTATACAAGGAATTCGATTTGGAAAACCTGGACTATGTGAATGATTCATAGGAGCATAACTTGTAGATTGTGAATCCATCCTGATACAATGGAGTCACGAGTAAAACTTTGATTTCTGGATCTTGTTGACAGTGGAGTCACCTAGTGAATGATCTATAACCTTTTTTGTATATGGATATTGTTCACCATCAGTAATCATCTCTAATATTTGTCATTTCTCCCAGGGAATATTTCACCTTCAATCGTCGGAAACGATGCCAAGATGTTAGCACTCAGAATTTACCCTGGGTTGTGAAAGGATAATCCCAAGGTAACCACAAAACCAATATTTAGGAGGAAAGTTGGATTCTTTCCTTCCAGAGAGGAATCTCTCAATAGATAAACTCATAGGCCAAAAATATTTCAAAAGAAATCAAATTTAATAGTAACAGTGGTTGAAACTAGAGCTAATTGGGCATGGAGTCATGTATGAAAAACAAGTAATAACAGTTCTTTGCATTGGAATTTTAAACAAAGCCAGGGTAGCTACTCCTTTACAGTCAAAATGTTGATTTTCTGGTGATAAGGAAGATTAAGAAACAGTCCATTAATATGGGCATCTTAGTATGAATCCGATATTTAATTTAGATGAAAAATATTTGTGAATGCTTGAAAGAAAAGGATAACTACCCAATATATACTCATTCAAGCATGAAAAGATAACAAAATGGAAAGGTAAATAGGAAACACATGCACATGAAAGAGAGAAAGTACAGACTATAAATTAAATAACACAATAATCTCAGCAAAAAACCTACTTGGCTCTGAAATCGTTATTAATCTTTGAAACTCTCTTACCATAATCATTTTTTTCTCACGGGTTTCAACCCTCAATACATTGCAAAATATTTCTTAAATACATAAAAATGCTCCTTGAGTTGATAAATGTTTTTATGCTAAAAATAGGCAACAATAACTGCCTTATTATATTTCTCAAATAACCTTAAAAAACTATTCCTATATTCTAGAACAAAAATGTAATCTATATACAAAAAATAGAATTAAGTTGCAATGAATCTAGAAAGGATGCCAAGTGATTCGAGTTTTTTACTGTGCCTTGCTAATTGTGCTCTTGAAGTCCTAAAAATGATCCAAAAATGTTGATTTAAATGCTCTATTATCATTTTGTTTCTTATTTTGAATCCATCAAACTGAATTTGTGCCATGAATAGAGATATGATTGCTACTTTTGTCCTGAACTTATGACTCATCGCATGTTGGAGTGGTTGGAATTAAAATTGTTTGCTTAAAATATGGCAAGGAATCTTGATCTTTTATCCTCTTACAGCTTTGTTTCTCTAAAAATTGAATGCTCTAACACCTGCGCTCAAGGATTGATGATTCACTTCCCTAATTTGGTACAAACATGTTTAAATTCCAACTTTGGAAAAATCTCATCAAACTGTTCTAAAAATTTTCCACGTTTTGGTTTTATGAATTTCATCAATGGAATTCCAAAACAAATTCCAAAACCATCCATCGTTTGAGAAATCCATGCCTTGTTTTGTTTCCTTGTTTTTGCATCTTGAATCTAATTGTTTATTAATTTCATATAATCAAATTCAAAAAAAAATTACCCAAAATAATGAAAATTCATAAACAATTTTTCATTTCTCTATAGAATCCACCCATCGGTTATGAATACCATGTCATGTCTAGTTTTTCCTTTATCTTGAAATTTGAATTTAATTGTTTATGAATATATCGATGTGACCACTCTCATTCTGAGTCTTCAAAATATAAGTAGTGCTTCATAAAATCAATGATGGTTTGATTCTCCATTACCCAATCTATACCTAGCATAGCATGATACAGATTAGTATCATTGACTATTTCAATTACCTAAAAATATGCATAAGTGTGGATCCCTTCTATGTCGATAGGAACCCTTGGCAGTCGTCTTAGCGATGGGACCTTTAATTGATTTTTCAAGCGCAACTAAACTGGATACCATACTAACTTAGGCTTTCCTATGCATCCCATGTTTTTTAGTTAGGATATTCACATCTGATCCTAGATCCAAGATAATAAGGCCATATCATAATCACCAATTTGAGCATTCATACAAAGCTCACGTCCATTCTTTCATCTCCTATTGATATGATTGATATCTTTGTTTTGTATTTGATCATATGATTCTTCTATCGACATGGATAACTCTTGTATTGCATGATCATCTCTTAATAATGCCATACAAATTCTAAGGAAATCATTTAAAGAACTTAAAAGTTTTTTCACCTTTGTTGTAACGGATCAGTCGAATCATGGTGGCATATCATAGACAGATCCTTCATCGAACAGTGGTTCAGAGTATGATGTCGATGCACCTTTTTGTTTATCTAAAAGCTCCTTCTATGCTTCCAAGGATACTTGCTTCTCCTTTTGTACATTGAAAGGTGCATGTCGCTAGGAAGTTGGTCGAACTCAAGAATTTGGCAGGTACTATTGACACACAGTCAGTGGACAGGGTTCACCTACAGATATGATGACACCCTTCAACATAATCTCCCTAAACACCAACCCAGATAGGTTTTACCCTATCTAGCAACACCTACAAAGTAGATGCAGTCTCACTCGAGATGTTTGAGGGAGGGGTATAGGAACCATTTTTCCGCATAAGGAAGAGGACTTTGCACTGTTATTATTCTATCATAGTTTCATTCAGAGATATAGGGTTTAAGCATACCCATTACAACATTCCCTTATCATCATTAACATTAAACATCAAAACAATGCAACTTAATGAATACATCAACATGTATTAACCCAGAAATCGCCATAATAATTCGCATCATTTAAATTCAGGCCATAAAATCATAGATCACACCATTAAAGATTCAACATAGATAAATACATGAATTACGTCATCAATTTTTGTCTTATATTAGCTTCAAATATCAAAAAACATTCCTTACTCGAAAGCCTCAGACCAAAACACATTCATCCGCAGATCACAAACAGATCGCAAAACAAACTATTTGCATATTAAGATTCAACTTAATATTATCATCAAGATTCCCTTAGATTCCCCCCCTATATCCTACTTCTAAGTCTATTTATAGGCTTACGCTAGTACAAAAAGGTCCACATCGATCGTCTCTCTAACTAAATTGGAACAAAGCTTCTAACTAATTCGACTAAGCCGGCCACACCTATCAATATATTATTCCTGCACAGTTTGACTTCGCCACTTGTCGATTTCTTTTTTATCGCACCTTGCACAACTGATCCTCTTTCCAACAGGCCCCTAGCACAAAATTGTGGATTTTCCTCAAGCCACATTAACTGGACGCAGATGGTGTGTTCAATATGGCCTTGAATTTGTCATGTTCTATGTGAATCTGTTTAACTACTTCTTTGACCTTTGTGCTCAGTGTTGCACATTCCTCAACCTATTACTATGTTGGGTTCTATTCAAATACCTGTGCCACTTTATTTTGTGCCTCCTGGGTGTTCACAAGTCCCTCCATAGATTTAAGTGCCAACTACTCTACGTCCTCCTGGAATTTATCTAACTGAACAGTCCTTTGGTGATGTCTTTCTCGGGCCTTGTTGACTCGTTTTTGTAGTGCTTTCAACTCAGGCACCTTTGTCACCTACACAATTGGGGGCATTGTTCTCAATGATCCCCTCATCGCTATCAGTTGTGCCTCATCCTCTCTGAGCTGCGCACCTAATTGTTTCAATTGGTCATCCTGAACCACACTCATCTAAAATTGTGTCAATGCTTCGGCCATAGAGTTGGATTCTTTCTCCAACTCTTCTAGTTATGTTGTCACCTCCTCTACTTTTCTTTTGTGTGCTACTGATTGTTTGAGTGGTGTACTTGGTACTGCGCGTGCTTGCAACTCCTCGTTCTCCTTCTTCAAGTCTGTAACGATTTGTCCTAGTCACAATACCTTCGCTTCTGTAAACATCTCCATGGTGATGTATGGAATCTATTCACATGTGATTGAGATGGCCTTCTCTAGTTGCTTCCTGTCGTTAACCACCTTGGTCTTTTCACTTACCACCATCTCTAGTTCTCTTTTCATTCTCTCCATCTCTGCTTCTTCCCATGCGATCTGTTCTCATGACTTGACCAATTGGTCATGTACCACCTCCTTGTGATCTGTTATTTCTTTACTCACTTCCTTCTGTAGTCATGCTAGCGTCTGTATCGGTAGCTCATTAATGTTGAGGCTTATCAAGTCTAATTGTTGCATAGTTCCATCAACATCTTCACTTCTGGTCGTAAGCGCACTTGTCGAGATATGCACAAGCAGCACTCTCTTACAAGTACTTCTATAAGATGCTCTTTGCAGCAAATCGATCAGTGGTACCGTTTCTAGAACAACATTCATCAATCATTGCAACAACCCCTTTACTTGCTAAAAGTACTCCGTCGAATGTCACTCCACCTGTGCTTGAATCTCTCTACTTGTTGTAGTAATCGTGACCAGTAGCTGGATTACCTGATCATCTGCAATATTTGGTGTGTTGCTTCCTTCTTTTTGTTCGAATCTTCACTTTATCCTCCCTTCTTCTTATTTCCTCTCCATCTCCAAATCTATCGGAGTCACAGATGATTTTTCCTGTGACTCCTCCTTAGAGTCCTTCACTTACGCTTTCTCTTGCTCAGCTAGATTTATGGGTGGTGATCCTACTTCTATATCTGATAGCTCATTAATACTGACTGGAACCTTCCATTTGTTGATAATGGTATCCAATTCTTCACATGTCAACTTGTACGACATCACTAACCACTAGTTCTCCATGTCATGCCTTGGATGGATGTGGATCGCATGTGGTCACATTTCAAATCACGTCAACCTTCTATACTTGGTTGTGGCCTCATATGTGTGGTGCGAGACCTTTCCTATCGCTTCTTAGAGTCCATTCAAATACAAATAGAATTGGACGTTTCAATCAACTTTGTACGCCTTATCTTTAACCTCCCATAGGTTTTGATACCGTGCTCCTTTGCATGTGTTGACTTCTTCAATGTCTATCCCCTGGTAATACTTGGGTTCCATCCAACCCACAACTATGATTAGTATCAAAATACATGAATAAGTGAATGGTATTCTTCCCTCCTACCCCAATATGGCATCTTCCATCAGTTGGTTTAAGAAGAACAGGGACTAGTTCATCTAAACGCCCTCTGCACACTTCTCCACAAATGTAATGACACCGACATGCATTGGTTTGGTCTATTTTTTTGCATGATTTTTACATCCAACAACTTCGCTACAATTCAAACTGCCTTGTCATTAATAGTTTTAATGAAAAATTCCCACTTGTTCCGAACGAAATCATATTTCTTCTTTTACTTTGTAGCCAGCCTTTTATCATTGTCCTTCCTTCTGAAATAATGTGATGGATCTATTCCTACCTTGGGCAAGACAGTGATCTGTAAGATCAGGTCGACCATGCTAGGAACTTTTGTATCCAACCATAGATACCCTCCGTGGAAGCATGCAAAGCAACAGCTTCAAGCATGCATTAACTTCCAATCCACGTCCAAAATGTGGGATGTGGGTAATGACCAGCAGCCTTGACCACTGCAACCCCAATGCCCATTTTGTCAGTGTTCTCGTACTTGACCCTCCACTATTGTGCTCGTGATGTTCATACGGTTGTTCAGTGAATTCTAGATACGTCGTAATGTTGTGATCGCTATACTGCAACGCCTTTAGTCGCGAAACAATTTTCATGGTAACATGAACCCCCTTTATCATTGATAGCATCTTAATGCCAAATATATGGTTTTTGTTGATACAAACCAGTGATGTGTCTTCCTTCTGTGATGGTACATAGCCTAGAATGTGATCAACTATCGGCCCTTTCCTCATTCTAGAGTCTTCTCCTCCCATTGTCGATGGTTTGGATTTGGCCTCTGCAGCCCTGGATGCACTGTGGGTTGAATTGATCCTTCGTTGTGAAGAAGTTGGGTGATTGGAACCCCTCTTCTTCTTTGGTAGTTGCGGCAATACATCCTAGATTTCTGGCCTCTCTTCAACAATCAACATGCTCTTTATCGATGATCCATGTGTGCTGCCACTTGAAATGATTTGGGGCATCACTACTGGCCTATCTATATTGCACTCTTCACTGCTCTCTTACGCTTTCCTTTTGCTCAGACTCGTTCTTACAATCATCACAATGGTCCAAAACACACTCCCCATGTTGATTCTTATAGCCATGGTTGCGCTGATGTAAATCATTTCGATCATCATAGCCGAATCCCTCAACGATTGACCAAATCCAGTGGGGATTCTGTAAATCCAATGGTCTAATCACTCCATAAATGCGTTCCTCTTCAATTTGCATTGTCGCACATCTGGTTTAATTGTTGCATTTATTATCCAATGTGACCATAGCGCACTGCATCTGGTATCACTAAGCTTCCTATTTGTTGCAATTTGTGTTGATTTTCTTGTTGAATTATTTTTACTATGATTTCCTGCTCCTTGCAATTTCTTTTCCCACTCCTTGTGGCCCCCCCGGCTTGTTAGTCATTGTGTCTCACTTGGATATTCCGATAGGGATTTATTTGGCTTCCATTCACTAATCTTGGTAGAAACATTCCATCTAACTGTTGTAAGTTTACCGCAACTTTGTCAGTGTTGAAATGAATCACATAAGGTCCTAACTAATGCATTTGTAGCCTACATGGGTGCTTCGAAGAACTTGTTGTTGTATAGGAGAACCATATCTCCATGTTGGAAGTATGTTTATTTCACATGGCAATCATGCCATGCCTTCTGTCAATCCTTTTCCACTTGCTTATGGAAACCTGCAATGAACCGATCCTCCTCAAGATGCAACAACTGCATCAATCGTTCTTCAATCACTCCATCATCACTCATGCATCTTGTTGTCGCTATGCACAGGATGGGAATAATGTACTCTATCGGAGTTACCTCTTCTTAGCCATATACAAGCTTGAATGGTGTTTTCCTCGTCAATCGCTTACATGTTTTTATGTAATCCCATAATATCTCAGGGATTTTTAAACCCCAATCATCACAATTTTCATTACATACCTTTGTTAGAGCATGTTCTAGTACCTTATTGAACGATTCAAGTGCGTCATTCGCTTATGGTGATATGGGGTACTCTTCTTGTGTTGTATCTGAAATTCCTTAGTCATTGTGCTAATAATTCGATTGACAAAGTGACTTCCTTGGTCGCTCATCAGTATATTGGGACAGCCAAACTGAGTAACCACATTGTCAAATAAGAACCTGGTTGTTGTCGCAGTTGTACAATCCATCACTGGTGTTGCTTCCACCCATCATGTCAAATAGTCTGTCATAGTGACTATGTATCATGCTCTCGTCTATTTTCCTGGAGGATTAATGATTCGCATGAAATCCACTGCCCATTTATCAAATGGTTGGAGCATGATCCAAGGTACTAGCAGCATCTCATCCCGTCATGATGGCTTCCTTGTCCTCTGACAGACGTTGCGAATTTTATCATATTCATCACGATGCATTGTCTGCCACCATAACCCATCTCGGAGTATCTTCCTAGCGGTTGTGCATCCTCCATAATGTTCTTTTGCAACTCTATCATGCTCCTTGGCCAATATTCTATCCTGCTCATGTGGTAGGACACATCGACGTAGAATTTCATCTGGCCCCATTTTGTAGCAATGGACTGCAATTAGTTGAAAATCCGCAGCTCTGATGACCAGTTTCTTCTTCTGACTCGTAGTGTAGTCCTCTGGTTATTTTCTTGTCATAAAAAAATGAATGATTTGTTCATAATGGTCATCCACCATTCTGATCTTAAATATTTGAGAATCATGTATGCCATCCTCGATGTTGTTTGGCTCTTCGCCTGTCTCAATCCTTGACAACTTATCTGGTCCCATATTCAATCGTCTTGGCTTCATGATGATCTCAAAATTGAATTCTTGAAATAGTAAAAACCATCGACAAATTCCCACCCCCCAACACAGGCTTGTTGACTAGATACTTCAGTGTTGAATGATCTGTAAACATTTTGAAATGTCCTCCTAGCAGATAGTGGAAAATTGTTTGTAATGCACACACCATCGCCAATCCTTCCCTCTTCGTTGTTTTGTAGTTCCTCTCCTGACTTCCGAATTCGATTGGGTGATCAATCACTCCTTCCCCTGGCTATGCCAAAATTACGCCTAATGTGACTAATGAAGCATCGACATGGACTTAAAACTCCTTTGTCCAATCCGAAAAGACCAATAACATGACCGTTTTTTTCTTCAAAGTATTAAGACTTTGTTGACATTCATCATTCCATTCGAACTTCACATCCTTCTTCAACAATTTCTCCATCAGCACAGTGATTTTTGCATATCCCCTTATGAACTTCCATTAATTTCTTGTGTGACATAATGTCTCCTTGAGTTGTTTCACCATCATTCGTGCGGGTAAGTCGATAATTACAGCGATCTTGGTAGGATCGACCAACATTCCTTCCTTTCATACAATATGTCCTAACAAAATCCCAAAGAGAGCACAGAATACACACTTCTTCAAATTTAATGAGATTTGATGTTGTCAACATCTTTCCAACACCAATCATAGATTCACATTGTGGTATTTTTCTAACCCATAGACAGTCTGATTGTCCATGTAGACTTACAGAAATTAATGAATGAAGTCCTTAAACGCAACGACAACTATCCTCGAGAAGATCACATGTGCATTTTTCAGACCAAGCGACATCACGGTGTACTGAAAACATCCCCACTCTATGATGAAAGTGGTCATGTGCCTATCTTCCTTCGTGATTCTTATTTGGTGATAGGCTGAAAATCCATCTGTAAATGAGTTTTTGTTTTTCCTTCGACGCCTTCTAATACTTCTTCAGTGAATGGTGTTGGGAACGGGTCATGAATACTTGCATCATTCATCTTCCTTCTGTCGACATAGATCCATATTTCCACTGTCTTTTTGCCTTGAAAAACCATTAGACTGATCCACTCTGACTCTTCAACAAGTTCAATAATTCCAACATCCATCATGTGTTCTATTTTAGTTTTGACGTGTTCCTTGTATCGTGAGTTCAATCTATAATCTCGTTGCTTCACTAGCTTCGCATATAGCTTTAGAGGAATTTTCATTTTTCCTAATTCACCTAAAATCCCTTTCATCTCAACAAATTTTGTCAGAAATAAATACTGGAATTCATGCAACAAGTCAATGATCTTTTCCATTGTTGTCCCTTCCCAGTAATCCCCAATATTAGTGAATTATGGGTACTCTTTCACCCCAATATTGACCTTTTGTATCTCCAATGGTTGTTTAAATTTGTTGGATGGTATTTTGGGTGTTGCTATATCCCGACTTCCCTTTGATTCTAGGATGTTGATAGCTCTTGGATCATCATCATCATCAGGATTCCTTGTACATTGTAACATTCAGTCATTAACTGCGTTATGGGTGTCCCTTCCCCTCATGTTGGAAATTATACTGGAACAGATTCCAACACAATATTTCAGATGTGTTGAAGCGTGTTATGTGTGATCAGATCATCATTCGTAAACATAAAAGTATGATTGAAACTGATAGTCAGTTCATCCCATGTTGTGATTTCCATTCATATCTCATTCGAAACGTAATATCACCTTGGTATATCATCCAAGGTATGGACAAATGCATGTACCCATTCCTCCTTTGGCTTCAATATCCATGCAGTTTGGCATGTGACCAAATGAACCTTGGGATCGTTCCTTCCATCATATTTCTGCTTCCCCAAATCAAACTTCCACTAGTCTGCAACATATTTTCTAGTATCCTATTGAACTCTTATGTGCAATGTACCATCTTGTTGGAGTAGCCTTCAGCGCTTCTTCCAAAGCTAACAGTCGTTGAGGTTCTAATACTTTCTCCTTGAATTCGTCAATAAACCCAGCTTATACAGGCATTCCATCATAAGCTGACAATTCGATGACTTCTGTTGTGACCCAGCGCAGCGACTGGGTGACTCATCCACGTTTTTGGACTTATACTTTGTGTAACCGATTCTTCTAGTTTTCTAGTGCATCGTCAGAGTCCGATGATGCAGAGCCAGTACTTGTCCATCCTATCTCTCCATCTATGTTGGGATTGATGCAGTCTTCAGAAATATTATAAGAATCATCCCATCCTTTTGTAACTTCCTCTTTCATAGGTTTGATATATCTGCGACCTTCACTGTGATCTAATGGGGAAATGACTTGCATGTCATGATTCTCAAAAGTCATTACTCTTTTCATTAAGTTGATAACCTCCAGATTGTTGTTTTCCCAGCCAATACCCAGAAACATGGGATATGAGCTACTTTCGTTGACTATCTCAATAACTTTGAATTCTACGTAAGTCTTTAATCCCTCGACTTCAATAAGAAGATGGGGTACCCTACCAATTGGAGATACCTTGGCCTGATTTGTGAGTCATAGTTGTACAGGAGACCAAACCAACTGTGGTTTCCCCATTCTTTCCCATGTTTGTTTCATCAGGATGCTTACATATAATCCTAAATCCAAGACTACCGAATCCACATCAAATTCGTTGATCTATACATTCATCCTCATTTCCCTTCCCGTATTCTTCTTATATAAAGAATTCACTAAGTGATCTTGTCGTCCTTTATCTTGTTGGTACAACAAGCTTGCTATTTCTGCTATTGCATCGAGATATTTTTCTAGCGATAGACAACTTTATAAAAAAATTCCAACGTACTAACCTTCTGTGGTGACCCCTACATTGTTGTTATATCAAAAGTAGGTTGCATTTCATAGACAAACAGCTTACCATTTTTTCTATCCACTATGTCTCTTGTGTCAAAGAAAGTTTATTTCTCAACATTGATGTCAAATTGTAACTTCTTTCAAGCTTCCATTCGGATATTTGGGAGTGGTCCATCATCTCTCATCGTTTCTCCTCCTCGAGTTATTACTCCAACATATACAGGCTGAGTTCAAGGTTTTTCCGATATTTTTCCTGCAGTTGGTCTTGGCGCTTAGTTCTGGGCTACGTTTTGGTTATGGTTCTGGTTCTGTGGCGGTGGAACATTATTTGCTTGCCACTTCAAAATTAGTTGTGGGAAATATTCAACAGTGTGATCTACAGCACTGCAATAGGTACACTAAGGTTGTATATTTGGACAGTCTCATTGGTAAATCCCCAGTACTCCACAATTATAACATCTCACAGGTCCACGAACTTGTCCCACACCTCTTCCAAGACCAAAGCCTCCATTCCAACCCCCATGTAATCCTCCTTGTGGTTGATACTGTGGCTGATTAAACAGTTGTTGTTGATTAGGATGTGGTCGAGTGTACTGCAGTTGAGTATACTACAGCTACCGTTGCATCTGGTTATACTGCGATTTTTGTGGGGCAAATTGTGGTTGTTTTTTAATGAGTTGTGGTTTTGGTGGGTTGTACTGTGGTTGTGGTGGTGGTCTTTCCGCTGGTCGCTTCTCTTCTCCCTCCATAAAATATGTGTCCATGGTTCTCTCCTAGAGCAAGCCATATGCTATGCAGTCCTTTTCTTCATGGCCAACTGATCGAAAAAAGGTACATAACAAGTTTGTCGATTTTGACACAACCTTTTGAAGGTATACACATTCCTTCGATCGGTGCCCTTTGGTCTGATAAATCCAACACCATGGCAATACTCCTTGATTTAGTGGATTTGGGGCTCTTAACTGCAGATACTCATGAAAATATGGACATTGATCCTTATGATTCCCTTCTTTCTGAAATCAAGTGCACCATACTTCTTTGTGGACATCTCTTCCCTTGTTGATATCCCACAATTGAATAGTTAGGTTGGCTAATTGTGACTGGATTTGGTTCCTTCCAACCCCTGTTTCACCAATCGATGAGGATTCCAACTCCATTGCAATCTCCAAATCCTCAGTTTTCAATGGAATATTTTGCTGCATTAATAGCATACGAATGTGCGGTACCAAAGTTGTGATAAACCATTCTTTATTTTGGACATCGCTCATCCCAAAGCTGACCTTAGCCATCAATGTTTTGAACCACTGATGAAAATCCCATATAGACTCATTCAGATATTTCTTTATTTCCTTCAACTCAGTGATGTATTGTGACTCGTATTTTGGCTTTTTGAATTCTTTGATTAGTCCATCCCAGATCTATGTAAGGTCTTATATTGATTCCCTATTGGAACTTGTACAAATTTCATGTACCAATCCAATTCCTAACCTCGAAAGGTCGTCGCTAGTTTTCCTTTCTTAATGTATTCATCTTGTACTTGTTTTACAGTCCATACTACTTTTCATAGAAACCAATATTGTTTTGGATCCTCGGTCCCATTAAACAATGGTAAATTCATGTCGTCACCCTCCATTATAGGTCTCCTTTCAGTGTTCATCGATCCACTACTATTACTATTATATTGACACACATGAAAACCTTGTGATGAGTTAATGTTTCTTCCTCCTGAACTTGTCGCAATGCATAGAGGTGTAGGCGCGCTGTTGCTTTGGGTCGATCCTTCCTCAGGATCAGGTGTATCCTAGTTGTTTCCTTCATCAGTGTAGGGTTTCTTAGCCCCTTGTGGTCTCCTCTTGTAGTTTCTTATTCCAGTCACACCAGGACTCTCCTCAATCCTATGCCTCTTCTCTTGTCAGAACCTCACCCCACTCTGTAAGATACCACACTCTTCCACAACTTCCCTCACATTCTCGCCATAACTTCCATCCATCTACCCCATATCATTCCATTCAACCCTTGTCTTCGCAGTACCTACAACCTCCACACACCAAAGCTTTACTCATCAGAGCTCATCTTTAGTATTCCCTTTTCACATATGAGCATCTTAATCCACAGTTGTAAAGATAGTAGAAATATCCCCCTTGGTCCTTGAATAATTCCCTCTCTGCGTCACTATATGACTTGAATGTTTCAACAGCAAACTCAGTGATATATCCTTCCAAACTTTTGTCTATCCACACCTCAACAGATCTTGAAGCCTTTTTGTTTACCCTTTGCAACTGTTGGATCAGTTCAACAACCCACTGATCAATTTCACCTCCTTGGAATTTCCTTTTCTATAAATTAAGTTGCACCAACCACTCGTACATAATAATTGTAAACTTAGCGAAGAAAACTTTATGAATATCAAAGTAAATATATTCTTTGATCCACTCTTTTGTTGATAATTGTGAACTCTATTTTTCTTTTGCTACAAATTCTTAGGCCTTCTAACCAGTCTTGGATCTTTGATTTTGTCAGATTCCACACATTTCCCCTTCTTCCTTGCACTATGGTCTTAGAAATGGAACCATTTGTTGACACATAGTTAGTCAACAATGGTTCACCTATAGATCTGTCGACACCCTTCAATGCAATCTCCCCTAAAAACAGGCTTGAATAGGTTTTACCCTATCGAACAACACCTGCGAAGCAGATGTAGTCTCACTCGAGATGTTTGAGGGAGGGATACAGGAACCACATTTATGCATAAGGAAGAGTAATTTTGCACTCTTATCATTATATCACAGTTTCATTCAGATATCCAGGGTTTAAGAGCAACCATCACAATATTTCCATATCATCATTAACCTTGAACATAAGAACAACGCAACTTAATGAAGACATCAACATGTATTAACCCAGTAATCAACATAAGATTTAGCATCATTCAAATTCAGGCTAGAAAATCATAGATCGCACCATTACAGATTCAACACAGAGAAAGACAAGAATTTTGTCATCAATTTTTGTCTTATATTAGCTTCAGAGATCACAAAACATTCCTTGGTCAAAATCCTCAAACTAAAACACATTCATCCGCAGATCACAAATAGATCGCAAAACAAACTATCCACAGATCAAGATTCAGCTTAATATTATCATCAAGATTCCCTCAGATCCCCCCCCCTAGATCCTACTTCTAAGTCTATTTATAGGCTTACACCGTTAGAAAAAGGTCCACATGGGTCGACTCTCTAACTAACTTGGACAAAGATTCTAACTAATTCGACCAAGCAAACCACACTTGTCGGTATCTTTCTCCTGTGCATTTTGACTTCTCCACTTGTCGACGTCTTCTTTGTCGCACCTTGCACAACTGATCCTCTTTCCAATAGGTATTTGTATCCATACTCTCCTTTCGTGGCACCTCATCTACTTATGACAGCCATAGTTGGGTTGTTTTCTCTAGGTTTAGCTGTAATCTTCTGTACATTATGATTAGTGTTTGGTAACTAATTCTGATTTGTATTAGTTTTATCTTTCCATTTAGCAATAAGTTGTAGATATTCCTCTATGGTATGATCCAATTCCTTATAATATGAACGTGTCGATGTAGGATTTGTACAATCTATAGCATAATGTCCTGATTTTACACAATTATCATAGATAAGTTGACCTCTTCCTCGACCAAATAAGCATCCTCTTCCACAACCTCTAAACCTACCTCCACCCCTTGGCTAAGCATATTGTACATTAGCTCTTTTGACTTTTATTTTTTCAACAGTCTTCATTAAATATGTATCGACTGTCTTTTCTTGGAGTAATTGATAGGCTCGACAATATTTTTCATCATGTCCTACAAATAAATAAATCTTGGAATAAAGACTAGCAGGTGAACTTACTATCTTCTGCAAGTACAAGCATTCTTCGAATCGTTGACCTCTAGTCTAGAAAAATCTGCACTAAGGAATTCCTTCTATATTCAGTGGATTCAGGGCACCAGTCTTCTCGAACTTGTTCTCCCTTTTTTATATCTTGTATTTGAAGTGATAGAGTAACTAACTTTGATTTGTCCTGTGGCATAGCATTACCGGTCTCTCAAATCGGTGATGCTTCTAAATTCATAACAAAATCTAATGCTTTGGTTTGCGACACAATATTTTGTTGCATTAGCAATACCTAGGTATGTGTCAAATGTTTGGGTACACATGGTATCAGAGCTTTTATGAAGAGCCGCTTTTGGTTTTGATCAAGATCTAGAACCAGTGTTTCCGAAACTTTGAAAGGGTTTCTATTTCTGGATTTTCTGTGCATTTATGGCCTATGGGAGCTATTCCATTGCATCTGAAGCACCATTTCCATTGGGAAATAGTTTTTGTTTCACCGAAAACCATTTTTGTTTTCTCCAGAAACACCCATTTCGGCAAATCTGAAGGTATAATGTTACAGTGACGGATTTGTTTTTTTTTTAAATCTCTCATATTTTATCAGTTTATTATTAAATCCTTTACGTTATAGTCGTAGACTGTTGTTTTCCTTGACTGCGTATGCTCTTTTTTGTGCACCTTGCGCAATCGTGGCGAATCAGAAATAGTAAGGGAAAGTTTTTTTTCTTGTCTTCTCGGCTACGTAAGCTCTTTGCCATGCACCTTGTGCGATCATGGAAAATCAGAAACAGCAAGAAAACTTGAAAACGTAGACTTTCCGAGTAAGCTAACCAAGATCTAACCCCATTGTGTGGAAAAAGTTTTTTTTGTTTTTGTTTTTCATTTTTTTGTGATTTGCAAAAAAATAAAGCAAGCACGGAAAACGAGAGAGAAGGGTAGAAAGAAAAAAACCCCTTCCTCTTTCCATACTTTTACATACCCTTTAAACTTAGCTCACTTGGTCCAAAGTTGTTTTACACCTTGATAAGTCTTGAGTTCAAGTCTTATCAAGCTACTTTTTAGTGCATGCAATTTCTATTTTCAAGTTACTTTATTGTAAAAGTGATTGTCAAAGGTTGATCTTGGGAAGAGGGGGCTTCTTTTTTTTAGTTGGTCAAGTTAATATCTGCCATGTCACTATTGGGGACATCTTCAACATTTTCTTTGATCAAGCATAACTTCATCATCCGGAATCAGTTTTAAGTGCCGGTTTTTTTTTAAACTGCCTAATTTTTCGAGCTCTTTGCATCCAGACAATTAATTTTTGTTCTTTCAGCCATTATTTTATAGTATGGCTGCACCTTGTGATATTATACTTACAAGTTCTAACTATTTCTAATGGAAATCTCGTATGGAGGATGTTCTGTGAAGTAGGGGACTTTTCAGGATAACCTCAGGGAAAGAAACAAAACCCACTTATGATAATAAGAAAATTAAATGGGCAAATCGATGTGATGAAGCTCGTGGATTGATTGGGATGTCAATCTCTGCTAATTTGCGATTCCACATATCTAGAATTGATGAACCTGATAAAGCTTGGGAAAAGTTGGAATCTGTGTTTGGTAAACACAATGAAATTCAGGGTCATCAACTTGAGAATGATTTGCTTTCCTTGAATCCAAATGATTTTTCATGCATTCAAGACTATGTATCTAAGTATAAAACTCTTAGACTCTTATGTGCAGAATGCAAGATTAAGAAAGAATACAAACAATGTATTTATCATATTCTTTCCAAACTTGGACCTGCATATTCTGTTTTTGCATCTATATTCTACTTCATGAAAGAATCCTTAACTGTAGCTAGCTATCAAGAGCCTAGTCTTGAATCCTTTTGTGATTCCTTAATTAGAGAGAAAAATAAGCTCATTCATCTTGGAATAATTAACAATGCAGATACATCTGGGAAAGCCTTATTGTCCCAATAGAAAGAAAAGTCCAAGCCTCCCAAGAAACAGAATTTTCACAATAATAATCCAAACAACAAGGGTCCCAAACCCTCTCAGTCAGCTCCTCCTTTAAAAAATGACAAAGGATCCAAGCAAAAGGGAAAGAAGACTGAGCGTCATTGCAATTTTTGTGGGAAAGATAGTCATGATGAATCTAAATGTTTTAAGAAGATGGCATCCTTGGAAGCAGCAATGAAGAAGCACCACATCAGCATAGATTCGTCTTCAGAATCTAACTCTCATGGACAT
>LPNX010332812.1:764451-883396 GCA_001517045.1 Pseudotsuga menziesii
GATCATTGCAACAACTATGTAAAGAAAATATGGTGACTGGTCTTCCACTGGTATCTTGCAAGGATGGTGTTTGTTCTGGTTGTGTACTCGAAAAACATCATTGGGATAGTTTTGACAAATGTGCCTCTTGGCATGCCTCGGTTCCCTTGGAGCTTGTGCATAGTGACTTGTGTGGCCCTCTTCCATCTGCTTCCTTTTCTGGTTTCAAATATTTCTTAACCTTCATTGATGACTACTCCAAACACACTTGGGTTTACTTCCTAAAACTTAAGAGCGAAGTATTTAACATGTTCTTGGCCTACAAGGCCCTTGTTGAAAAACAATCTGGTCATCAAATTATTAAGTTAAGATCTGACAATGGAGGAAAATATGTTAACAACAAGTTCACTACTTTTTGCACTGAACAAGGAATCCAACAATAGCACACTGTTCCATATACACCACAACAAAATGGTGTAGCTGAACGAAAGAACCGTACTTTAAAAGAAATGGCTAATTGTATGATCCAATCTAAAGGACTAAGTCTTCAATATTGGGCTAAGGCCATAAATTATGCAAATTACATAGTAAATCACACACCCACTAAATTTTTACAGGGTATAACACCAGAAGAAGCATGGAGTAAAATTAAACCAGATGTAAGTCACTTTTGTGTGTTTGGTTGTGAAGCATGGGCTCACATTCTGGATGAAAAACGGAAAGCATTGCAGCCTAAAAGTGAAAAGTGCATATTTGTTGGATATTCTGAAGATGTAAAAGGTTATAGAATTCTTCAGCCACATTCTCATGATATAATCATTAGAAGAGATGTTAAATTTGATGAAAATCTCTTGGCCTGCGAGCCTACTTGGCAGGTGTGCCATCTTTGGCCTACGAGCCTGATTCGGAGATTGTGCCTTCTTCTTCTTCTTCTTCCAACTTCCTTGACAGGTTTCCAATTCCAGTTTCTGATGATGACAATGAGGATGAAAATCCACCTCTGCTTACTCATGTTCCTCAAATTGCACCAGCACCAATACTTCTTCGATGGGTCTATTCAACATGTGAAGCAGCTAGTGATCTTGCCGGTGATCCTAGAGATCAACGTCGAACACGTTCTCAGTTTCAGCGAGAAACCTTTGCAGAAGCTTCAGGAAATCCAGATTGGGATGCAGCTATGGATGAAGAATATCATTCCTTAATGGAAAAGGATACTTGGGATCTTGTTCCTCTTCCAAAAGGAAGAAAACTTGTCAGATGTAAATGGGTCTACAGAACTAAGTATGCATCATATGGAAGTGTTGAAAGACTTAAGGCAAGGTTAGTTGCCAAAGGTTTTTCCCAAGTTGAAGGGATTGACTACAATGAAACCTTTGCCCCTGTAGCAAAAATGAACTCCATCCGCCTTGTTCTTTCCCTTGCAGCCTTACGTAACTGGGAATTCCATCAAATGGATGTCAAGTCTGCCTTTTTACATGGTGATTTACATAAGGAAATTTACATGGAACAACCTCCTGGATATGTTCAGAATAACTCTAGCCTTGTTTGTCTCTTTAAGAAATCCTTATATGGCCTTAAGCAAGCTCCTAGAGCTTGGTATGCCAAAATGGATAGCTTTCTCCGTGACACTGGTTTTTCTAGATGTCATTATGACCCCAATGTCTATACCAAGAAAGTAGGAAACCATCTCATCATACTTGTTCTTTATGTTGATGATCTTATCCTTACTGGTAGTGACCCTAAACTTATAACCCATGTGAAATCCAGTCTTAAGCAAAATTTTGAAATGTCAGAATTAGGACATTTGCATTATTTTCTTGGTCTCCAAATCTTGCAAACCAAAGAAGGAATCTTTCTTTCCCAGTCTAAGTATGCTTGTGACATTCTTCGTCGCTTCCACATGGAAGATTGTAAACCAGCCCCTTCTCCCTTCCATTCTGGAGTCAAACTTTTTGCCACTTATACTTCCCCTGAAGTAGATGCCACCTTGTATCGTCACCTTGTTGGTATTCTTTTATACTTGACTCATTCCCATCCTGACCTTTCCTTTGTTGTTGGTCATGTTGCCCGTTATATGCAAATTCCTCATGAAAGTCACTGGAAAGAAACAAAAAGAATACTTCGATATATTCGAGTTACAATTCAGTTTGGGATTCATTACAGTACAGGGGGGAAACCTTTGTTGGTTGGTTTCACTGATTCAGATTGGGCCGACGATCCTGATGATCAAAATTCTACTGCAGGTTATGTTTTCAGTCTGGGATCTGGACCTATCACTTGGGATTGTAAGAAACAACAAGCACTTGCTCTTTCTTCAGTAGAAGCAGAATATCGAGCCGCAGTTAATGCCAGTCAGGAAGCTTTATGGCTTCAACATACCCTTTCAAAGTTTGGATTCGAGCAATAGCAGCCTACTCCACTTTGGTGTGACAATCAAAGTGCCATCAACCTTGCCAAAGATCCAATTCTACATCAGTGCAGCAAACACATTGAGCTACACATGCACTTCATCAGAAATATTGTTCATGATAGTGTTATTGAAGTTCTCTATTGCCCTACAGATGATCAAGTTGCAGACGCCTTCACCAAGTCTCTTACATAAGCGAAGTTTTCTAAACTTTGGTCTATGTTAGGAGTTCAGGAATGTGTCCTTAATGGGGGATAGCCTCTAATGCCTCCTTCCTTCTCCTAATAGTGTCACTTTTGTAAATCCTTCAATCCTATCAAAAGTTGTTCTTAAGGGGGGATGTTAAGATATTTAGACACTTAGGAGTTAGTTAAGATCAACTTGTGTAATATATCCGTTAGGTAAAAGTGTGTTTCTTTAGTATGCATTTGTAAATATGCTAATCCGATGATCACGATATGTTCTAGACCTAGAGTGATCCGACGGTTCAACTTCTCTTAGATCATACCTACCATTGATCCGTGGCTTAACACCCGATTGGTCTATGATCTCTATTTAAAGACCATAGAGGGTCCTTGGCTAGTTGATCGATTATGAGAAGCTCATGTAACTTTCTTTCTTTTGCATAATAAATTGCTCCAAGTAGCTATTTGGCTGGGGCCATGGACTGTTTACTCTCGAGGGTTTTAACCACATGACAAACATCGGTGTGTTGATCTATGATCTATTTGTGTGAAGTGGTTTCTGAAGGTGTTTGGTCTTTTGGGAGTACCTTGTGTACCCGAACAGAAAAAATGTGGCTATAAATCATTCCTTATGTTGCACATCAGACATTTGGAAACTTACCCTAGCTGTTAGACTCTTGAATCTTTTGTCGAAATTCCATACCGACTTTTTCAACTACTTCCTTATCTCTTTTAACTATGTAATGCACTGTGATTTAGACTTAGGTTTCTTAAATTCGTTTGTTAGTCCTGTCTTGATCTCAGCTAATGTATTTTGTACATTCTTAACAAAAAATTTCATATATCGATATAGGGAATGATCTCTAAAAGTTGTGATCATATGAGCTATTTTTACGGCTTCACCTTGCACTTGTCGAATATTCCACATAGATTCACACAAAAACCAATGTTTCTTTGGATCCTCTTATCCACTCCCATTAACAATAGCCAACTTCATATCATCCCCAGCCATTCTTGGCCTCTAGGGTATCAATGAACCCAAACTTGGTGGTGTACTATGAAGGATTCTAGTATGCGAATTTCTATGTTGAATATTATCAAGAAAAGACAGTGATGAATTCTTAGGTACTACCTCGGTTTCAAGAGATGTACAAGGGTTTGTGGGTATATCTCAGCCTCAGTCCTGATTTAACTCTCGATATTCTTCTTCCTCTAAGAGAAGTTTTTATTCTTCCTCTTCGTCGCAACATTCTTCGTTGAACAGTGGCACTAATTTGTAGTCTCCCCTTCTGGTCACACTCAACTTTCTCTTTTAGTTGCAGTCCTTCTCTGCTTGTTTTATCAAAATGTATTCCCATTCCTCAGGTACCCACTCTGTTATCATCCAAAATATCACTTCTCCGTCAGAGTGCTAACATTCATCATGTCGGTGCACAAAAGGACAATTAGGATTGAAGTGGTCAAAACACTATAGATGTGCATGAACTTTGATGCATTATATTCCGACCAACCTTATCTATTTTTATTCTAAGTTTTGGTTTGCATACGCGACTATGTGCATTGCAACTCGCATGTCATACGTGACTATGTGCATTGCAACCCGTGTATACCTTACATATGCCAGTTCCCTTTGATCAACCCATGTGTCACATGCACCTTGCATATATCAATACTCGTGTATACCTTAATTCAACATTAAAAAATATAAATCGAGATTAGATGAGATTAGTTGGGCCCTAATCCATAACTATCCCAATTGTCTTAACCATCCTAACCTTCAAAACCTCTCTATTTCCCAAAGTATAAATAGATGCCTTGGGATGGGGATAATCAATCAATTCTGGAAGAGAAACGTTGTGCTAGTGGTATACCTTCAAATTCTTGGAATAGAAGAACTCAAAGTCCTCGGTTGCATAGGAGTCCTCGTGTCAGAAGTTGGGTTGTATTCTCACCTATTCATTGTTTGTTAATAAAGAGAATTCTTCTTCCAATATTGCATTGTGCTTTTTTCATGTATATTGGTTTAATGAATATGTTCAATTATGTTATTAATATGCTTTTCATCTAACCTTTGATATATATATGTATGAGCTATTTCTTGAAGAATTGACTCTTTGCAGGTGAAGAGAAGCATCCCTAGAAGCTTTGGAGAAGATTGGAGCAAGAGAAGACCAAGCTTGGATCAACCGTCATAAACCTGGTAAGATAAGGTATCTTCCTATTCTCATTCCATTTTCTATAAAAGCTGGTTGTCTGTAAGTCTAATAGTAATTTGGTAACCCCAGAACCTAGGTTACAAGGGTGAAATGTCTTGTACAACAGAACTGGTGACTCCGCTGGGGAGTCCATCTTGTTGTGGGTTTATCCTTTATGTTCTTTACCAATATTTGTTCTGTTCTTTATTCTGAGTGTGGTCCTTTTTATCTTGCTTTTAATTTACAGTGTAGTGTGCCCAGAATCCTTTACTATTCTTTTTTCTTTGAAAAAATTTGAGTTATATACGTGGGTTTCTTTTGTACACAGTCGCATATAAGACCTTGTATACGCGAGTTTCTCTATAAGAAAGTCGCATATAAGACCTTATATATGTGGGTTTCTCTATAAGACAGTCGCATATGGTACGTAGGTTTCCTGCATACACAGTCGCATATATCCTGTAGCAGCATAAAAACTAGGTAGGGTTTGTTTTTCCCTGTCTTATTTGGTTTTTTGCTTGCTTGGAAGTTTTATGTTATTTGCATGACTCTGTGAGTCTAAATCCTTGTGTGTCACATCATTTTCTTGTTTTCAATCCTTTGAGCTTTCTTTGTTTGAATTTTCTTTCATATTGTGATTTGAAGGTGGTCCTCCTGCTTGGTTTATAAGTTCAGTGCTTTGTGTCTGGGTCAGTGATCAAGGCCTTGGATACTTTATACTCTAGACTGCATTTTGTAGTGTCAGTTTGTCACTTGTTCTTTTATGAATCTAGTGAACTTTTGGGTTCAATAGTTTCTCCAAGTCAGGTTTTTTTTTAGTCTTCTTCTTGTTTGGTTGAAGTAGGTTATTTTGGGTCCTTTCTACTTCATTTCACTTATTATATGCTTTGATTATTCAAACTTGCTCAAAAAAATTGCATTGTAGTTTTTGAAGAATTTGAAAAAGTGAAGAAAAAACATTTGATACTTTTTCATTTAGTTGCATTTAGTCATTTTCTTTTCAGTATTTTTCAAATAAAATTTCAAAATTATAAAAAGAAGTCTAGGTTTTCTCGCATTTAGTTTCAATTTCATTAGCTTATATTTGCAAAAGGAAAAGAAATTTGGTTCAAGTAGTTGCAATTTACTTTGGAATTTTATTTATACATCATATTGCTTTTTCTTGTCGAGTCTATAACATCACATTATTTCACGCCATTTACCTTCTTACTTAAAACAGCCCTTAAAATGAATGATATAATTTAAAAGTTATTAGTAAGTTTTATTTTATAGGCTCATACACCAACTAGCTTAGGCTAGACTTGTGGAATATGGAGTTTTAACTCTCCACAAGTGTTTCAATATAGACGTAGCTGGCCAATCAATAGCTAAACCCTCTTCTATGTTGATTGTATCTGGGAAACTCCTCTCAAACAGGAGCTAAGTACGAGGCCGCGTGGAGGCTTGGACTGAGGAGATAACCCTCTGATTCCTTGCCAAATCATAGACCAAGGTTTTTGCGCATCTTGGGACTTCTGTCAATATCACCCTTTAGGCCCTGAGCGGTGTCGATGTTGACAAGGTTTCGGGCTTTGCTACCCTTCCCATGCATATGAACCAAGCTTCCGACTGTACCCCCAGACTATCATTATAGTTGTGGTAGCCTTTAGTCTCTTTGACATCTAGGGTTCATACATGGGTACATCGAAAGGCTATTTCTGGTTGACCTTGGATGGGCTTGGAAGGTAACCCGAGTAGAAGGTGTGGGAGGGCGATGGGTGATTCCTCCACTTTTTCCTAAGAACATCTACAGGGATGCCAAGTAACTGTCTTTCAGCTTTACTCTAGAAAGAATATCTTATACCCCGTGTGTTTCTTGTGGCTTTAGGAAATTTTGTAGTGATTGTTGTGTGGTTTGTTTGTGTTTAGCTGACCTTAGGGTGTGTAAAGAGTCAAATTTTCAATCAAGGAGGACCAACCTCTCACAGAAGGTCAAGAAGGTTGAAAAACCTTCCTCCGTTTACTACAGTGGAGCCTCCACCGCCCCCTCAAAGGTAGATATTAACACATGGATGGTTCTTTTGAACCGGTAGGAATTAGTGAAGTTCTAGGTGAACTGGAACTTAGGAAAAACCAGGTTGATAAAACCACAGTAGAGATAGAATACTTGCAGGCTGACGAGTTTGCAATAAACTTTAATTCACCTCTTACTGACTTAAACGATCATGTGATCATCCAAGTTCGTCCATTTAATTCACCTGTGATTGGTGTTCCTGTCAGCATACTCATGTCTAGTGTGGGAGAGAGTCCTTCTACCCCCATCTCAGTTATTCTAGTGGAAGGAGTGCCACCTCCCCTAGTTGGTACTCCTATAACAAATATACCTGCTACTCCCTTAACTCCAGCTAGTTGGGTGGTTCAACCACTGGCTTCCACAAATGTAGTAGGCACTTCTAGTGGGGTGGTCACTGCGATTCCTAGTGTGCCTTTTGCTTCACCCTCTTTTGCACACACTGCTCAAAGTGTTCCTGTTGGATCCTCTTCATTTGTCCATAGTTTTCCTTGGAATGGGGGGCACATTCCCCCATCCACTCCATATGTAGGCCCCACACCTACATATGTAGGGGTGCAGTTTGGAAACACTAACTCTGATGGTCAAGCTTTTCAAATGTCGGTTTCTTCTCCTTTCACGAGCCCTCCTTTTTCGCTTTTTAGCAGAGGGATACCTGCTCTTTTTTTCCAAACTCCAGTTTCAACTGGAGCAGCTCAATCTACATACACTGCACCACATATGAATAATCCACTGGCTTATGGATGGAATCCTTTTCAAAGTAGTCTGACTACTTCGCAACCGATAGCTGGGGGAAACCTTGCATTTACATTTGGGAACCAGGGGGCAAGTCGTTATACTTCCCAAGCTCGTACTTTTTCAGGCTCCGGTTACGCCCAAACTTCCTTTCTTGGAAACTTTGAACTTGCTAGATTTGTCCAAGTTAATGAATGACTCGGTGAAACATGATGCCACCTGGCCACCTATCCCTACCAAATTACCCTTGGAAATTCCAAAATTCGAAGGAAAAGTTGGTGAAGACCCAGGGGCTCATATCACCACCTTTCACTTGTGGTGCTCTTCCAACTCACTGAACGATGACACCGTTCGATTGAGATTGTTCCAAAGAACTCTGACTAGTGCCGCAACAAAGTGGTACATTGAACTTCCCTGGGTTGCGTCTGATAGTTTTTGGGACTTAGCTAATGTGTTCCTTAACCATTTCCAACTTCTTGTTGGGTATGATGCCGGCACAGATTTATTTTCCACCTTTCAGCAGGACAAAGACACTCATATTTCAGATCATATCCAAGAGTGGCGAAGGCGGAAGAGGCTCATTAAGGCCAATATCCCTCCCAAGTTTTTGTTAGAATGGTTCCTTAAATCCTTATTGTCGCATATATATAAGGATGTATCCACTTCGGGAGTAACTAATGAGGAAGAGGTTATCCTCAGGGCCCGGTAGTTAGATTTTATACACTCTCAGTTTGGGATTCTATATGAAATCATCCCTGATGCACCGTGGCCAACACATAGTGTCAAGAAACCTAATCCTGGACCCCATGTCAATGGTGTGGTTGGTTCAGTTAAATCTCCCACTATAGAATATTTGGAAAAAAAACTCCATGAGTTGTCCGTTAAATAGTCTAGAGTGGAGGCAGTAAAGGCTACCCCCTCATCCCAAAATGCAAATGTTTTTGCTCAATCCTCCCAAAAGGGAAATTAGCAGCCCAGCAGGGAAAAGAAAAAGGGGAAGAAAGGTGAGGGAAACCAAAACAAGAAAAAACCCACAAATAATGCTTATGGGGGTAAAAAAGAGAAGAAGAAGGTGAAA
Organism: Pseudotsuga menziesii; assembly: GCA_001517045.1. Lineage (NCBI taxonomy): Eukaryota > Viridiplantae > Streptophyta > Pinopsida > Pinales > Pinaceae > Pseudotsuga > Pseudotsuga menziesii. The sequence continues at coordinate 773,081 of LPNX010332812.1, forward strand.
TTTCCCTGTAAGTTGTGCCAGGAAGATCACCTGACCCATCAATGCCATCTTATAGATCAAGCTCATAAGCTGCTAAAAAATAAACAATCAGCTGTCCTAAAGGATCCATTTCCCCAAGGACAAAATGTAGCTTCAGTTTCTAATGTACCAGGGGGCACTTCTAATACCCCTGACCAAAACTATATCAACATGGTTTGATCCCATACCTTGCTCCAAACTAGAAATAAGAACTATGAGACGGAGGCTCCTGAGAAGGGTAAGTCTATAGGTGAAACTTCTAACCCTCTCACAATTGAAAAACCTATTGAAACTATGTCTAAGATACCAAAAGGTGTCTTCAAGAAATATTTTCACAATCCTAATGTTAGGGCTATAGGAAATTACTCTATAGTTGAAGATTTATCCCAAACCCCTTGTGCGATGTCAGCTTTGGAGGTGTTACAGAGTTGTCCTGCCCAGCGAGATGCACTCTTATCAGACTTAGGTAGTATGGATTCATAGAGCCTTATGGCAAAGTTTAATTTGTTTGATGTCAAAATTTGCCTATTGTATCATGTGGATTTGTCGATAGATGTCATCCATGACGAAAAAACCATTGGAAGGTTAGTTGTTGACAAAGGTGCTTCCACATGTGTCATGTCCTTGTCTTGTTGGAAGACTCTTGGATCTCCAGAGCTAGTTCCATCAAACACCCTACTTACTGCTTTCAACAAAAGGTCATTTCATCCACATGGTATCCTGCCAGCTTTTGAGATAAAGTTGGCAGGGAAGGAATTGTCTGTTGAATTAAAGGTAATTGATGCACCGTTGGATTATAATTTGCTTCTGGGGAGAAGTTGGACTTATGCTATGTGTGCAATTGCATTGACCATTCTTTGGGTGGTAGTCTTTCCACATGAAGGGAAGTTGGTTACAGTAGACCAGCTCAATTTCACTCGGAAAGGCCACATGGAAACTAATGAGTCCACCGTGTCATTGGTTGATCAGGTCAAGCCTACTTTAGAGAGCTTAGGGGCTAGAATGTATTCATCGTTAATGGGCACATTCGATATCCCAGCCCTGATTATTTACTTTGGTTCTACTAGTGTAGGGAATTCTATTGCAACAGTTGCCGATAGAATGGATCCTTGGGTTCTTCCTTCTCATTATGAACCTGAAGTGCCCTTATCGGCAGTGGAAGTAGCTTATCAAGCTATCGTTAACACCACTGTTGATCCCATTTCGTTTTCTCCTACAGTCTCAAAGGATTTGGAAGAAGCCTATCTACCTGCTTGGGCAGAGAACTCTTTTTATACTGACAATTACTTAGACATGGTTTTTCCTTCAGATGAAGCCATTTTGGAAGCCATGAGCGGGCGAGATAAGATCTGCGAAGATCTTCATCGTATATCCTACTTTCTTCCAGAGTTAAGCAGGATTGAAAATCAAGAGTTCCATGTGAGACTGGCAGGTGATGCTGATATACCAATCAATCCCTTACCAAGGGAGGTAATCTTTGCCGAGGGGAATATGGCAAACATTTCTGTTACTATTGCTATCAACATCTCTATGAACCCCAATGTTGTGAAAAAGTATATATTGGTGCAAACTGCTCTCCAAAGGAGATTTCTATCTATACGGCCTTGTTTAAGGAGTTTCATGACGTGTTTTCCTAGTCATATGAGGAGATGCCAAGCATAGATCCATCGATACTCGAACATGAAATCCGAACTTGTCCTTGTGCCAAACCAGTTTGACAAAAACTTAGACCTGTCAATCCGCATAAAGCGATAGCTGTTAAGGCTGAAGTTGAAAAGCTACTGAAAGATGGTTTTATTTACCCGATAGCTTTGACAGAATGGGTATCCAACCCTGTTCCTATCGATAAAAAGTAAGAGACGATACGTGTATGTACTGAATTTCATGATTTAAACAAAGCTTGTCCTAAGGATAACTACCCCACACCATTCATAGATCAAATCATTGATGCTTGTGTGGGGAGTGAGGTATTTTCGTTTATGGATGGTTTCTCCTAGTATAATCAGATTCAAATAAAGCTGAAAGACCAAAATAAAACATCTTTCATCTGTCCTTGGGGTACATTTGCATACAATAAAATGCCTTTTGGATTGAAAAATGCAGGGGCTACCTTTCAACGGGCAATGAATTTTACCTTTCATGACATCAAGTCTATTGTTGAACCCTAACTAGATGATCTGTCGACGCATTCTCGTAAGAGGATCAACCATCCAGATCACTTGCGTTTAATTTTTGAATGATGCAGGCATTACAAAATACGCTTGAATCCCCACAAGTTTGTTTTCTATGTCGAGTCGGGTAGGCTGCTTGGGTTCATTGTTTCTAACAAAGGTATTTAGGTGGATCCTTTGAAAGTTGAGGCCATTGTAAATTTTCCTCCTCCTCATTCCATCAAGAAACTTCAGAGCCTGCAAGGAAAGTCTAACTTTCTTCGACGTTTTATCATGAATTATGCCAAGATCACCAAAGGTTTCATGCACCTATTGAAGCAGGACACCCCATTTTTATGGGATGAAACCATACAACTTGCATTCAAGGCATTAAAGAAAGCTTTGTTGTCGACACCTCTATTGCATCCACCAGATTAATCTCGTGATTTTATATTGTATCTAGTTGCATCTGAGTCAACCATTGCGGTAGTGCTAGTCCATGAAGATGATAAGCTCCAAGAGAATGTAATCTATTATCTTAGTCGTGCTTTAGCTGGTCCTGAACTTAGGTACTCCCACATCAAAAAGTTGGCCTTGGCAACTGTGTATGTTGTTCATAGGTTACGTCACTATATCTTACTAAGGACTACAGTAGTAGTGGCGGATGTCAATCCTTTCCAATATGTCTTGTCCCGGTGCATAATTGGAGGAAAATTTAACAAATGGATAGTCATTCTCCAAGAGTTTGACTTAGATTTTCAATCCACCAAATCGAAAAAATACTTAGTTTTTGCAGAACTTATTGCAGAATTTCCAGTTGAAGAAGACTCATTCCCATATGAGCACATTTTCTTGATTTCCACCTCTGAACCTTGGTATGGAGATATACTTATCTCTCTCCAGACTCTGAAGTGTCTTGCAATATTTTCACGAGAAGAGCGACGCAAATTACGCACACATGTGAAACACTACCTCATCATCGGAGATACTTTACAGGAAGAGGGGTAGACTCTGTTTTGCATCGGTGCCTCGCCCACGAAGATGTTGAGTTTGTCCTAAATGATACCCATAGCGGAGCGTGTGGGGGTCATTTATCTGGGTTAGCAATGGCCCAGAAGATTTTATGTGTCGGTTATTTATGTGTCAGCTTTACACCATAAAGATATGGTCATATCCTGCTCCATTATTTCCTGTCATTACAGTGGGCCCCTTCACCAAGTGGGGGATAGATTACATGACATGCAACCCAGTTTCGGATGGGGGGCACAAATACATCATTGCCATTATGGATTACTTTACGAAGTGGGCAGAGGCAATTCCCACCAATAAGGCTGACGGGGAAACTGCAGCTTTTTTTCATTTTCAACCAGATTATCGCGCGTTTCGGTATTCCTAAAGAGATTGTCACTGACCATGGCAGTCACTTCCAAAACAACATGATGACTGAATCGGCTACTATGCTAGGGTTTAAATAAGAACATTCATCTTCTTTCTACCCGCAAGAGAATATTCAAGTCGAGGTAGTCAATAAGACCTTGAAGACTATTCTCAAGCATACTATTAACGCAGCCCGGTAAAATTGGCACATCATGTTGTATCCTGCACTTTGGGCTTAACAAACCAATGTGAAAACTTCCACGGGGTTCTCTCCTTTCCAACTCATTCAAGGAGTGGAAGTAATAACCCTGGCTAAATGTGAAATTCCATCTTTAAAAATTGCCATTCATGTGTTACCTAATATGATTGAGCTAGAAGAACGTTTGTTACACTTAGAACATCTAGATGAACAGCGTAGAGATGCATTGACTACAAACGAGGATCATAAAAATAGGGTGAAAATTAATATGATAAATCGGTCAAACCTAGAATTTTTTCTGAAGGAAAGCTTATCTTGCTCTGGGACCAGGACAAAGAACCCCCTCGGGGGAGGGAAATTTAGGTCTATGTGGTTAGGACCCTATATCATGTCGAAAGTTCTAAAGAAATGGGTGTATGAATTAACTGATTTCGAATGGAATAAGTTTCCCGAGCATAGAAATGGGCTCTACCTAAAGAAGTACTATGCTTAGGCTTAGCACTTTTTCTTGTATTTTTATTGTATGTAACTTTATGTACAATAGCTAGCCAGTTTGTGTTCTTACATCATCTGTTGGTTGTTACAGATGTCTTCCAAGTGGTTCATAGGTTTTGTAGATGGTGCTAGTCGTCACACTTGCAACCTGGCTTCAGCTGCATGGGTTATTTACTCATGCTCAGGAAAGCTAGTTGCCTATGGAGGCGCTTTCCTAGGTCCTGCTACCAATAATGTGGCCGAATACAGGGCCTTCATTGATCTTTTATGGGATGCCTTGTCATGTGGCATCACACAGTTGGAAGTTAGACTTGACTCTCAACTGGTGGTTTCCCAGTTCAATTGAGCTTATCATGTGTGAAACCCTATTTTATTACGTCAGTTTTTGCAAGTTAGGTTATTGGAAAGAAATTTTGATTTTATTACATTTAATCATATTCCAAGAAATCAAAATTCATAAATTGATGCATATGTGAATTATATCTTATATTGGCACTTAACACACATTCCATAAAAATATACAACAGATACACTGTAAAACACATGTAAATAAACTGGCAAAATATATATATATGTGAATATCTGTCCATATAGATAGGTTGACTTCTTGATCCTCAAATCTAGTCCTAGCTGTATAAATATACAAAAATGTACAAAAATTGGATTGTAATCCATAAAATTCCCCTAGGTCTAATCTTGACCACCCTGGTCATCTTGACCACCATGGTCATCCTGGTCATCCTGTTCCCGAGCCTCCTCAGCTTCTTTCAGCTGTAGCAACCTCCGTGGCCTCTATGTAGACAAGTACCACCCTATCTACCCTTCTCATAAGGCATATCCAGGCGAGTGGAATACCAACAACTAGTTCCTACATAATGGCAGGGATCTACTCAATACATAGAGTAAGGACTCTTTGGGTAAGCCTCACCAGCTTCCCCTCAAGTACTCTGATCAAACCCTGATCCTCTCCTGCCACAGTTCGTACATACATATGAGGATTCCCATCGGGGCGGACTGGTCCAATATCTCCATTTTAAACATTAAAAGGATTAAAAACTCTTATACATATGTATATATCTTTATGATTAAAAAATCATAAAAAATTGAAAACTTGAAAAAAACCAAAATACCTTATGCTCCTGATGCTCCTCCGGGAGGGAGGACAAGGTCATTGTCACCTCAAAAATCCATTCCAGCATATGGAAACTACTCCAGTGCTGGTAGTTGTCATCCCCACCATAGGTATAAGTCATCGACATAGGCACTCTGAACCGAGCCACCGTTGCCCTGGCGAAGGAAAATTTCTCCCCACCTACTCAGTCTAGGATGACAGGGAGAGAAGGTTAGTAGAGGTACCACAGGGCTAAGAGTGGGCACTCTCTCAAAGAAGAAGGCCACCAATACACTAGAATAGCCAAAGTTCTTCCATTGGCCTCTCTTGCAGTTAGAGAGTTTTTTCTTCATTATTGAGATTACTCCCGAGCACCAGTCAAACACAGCTCCCTGTAGGCACTCTACGGCGATTCTCATATGGTTATGAGTAGCAATATGGAGTGATGATGATCCTGCAACCCTCACTATTGTGCTTACCAGCACCTGCAATGGAAAGTTACTAATATGTGCAATAAGGATGCAACTTCCCCTTTTCTAACTGTCGAGCATGCAATAAGTATTGATATAGTCCTGAACACTTAGAAGGCCACCGCCCCTGTCGGTACCCTCAAGGTTGACAGGTGTTCCCCATTGTGACAAACTCTTAATTAAATAGATGTCTTCCAATGCAATTTCCAAAATCTCACCTTGTAGGTCAAAGGAACCTAGGTCATGATCCCAGTAGTTAATTAAAAACTCCAGCAAACGGACATTGTCCCGCATAAGTGAGGTGAAAAATAACTTCCACTTTGCCACAATGCTTGCACTGTGGGGGCACTTTGAAGTGCATCTTGGTCCATATTTTCATGTTCCCTCTCCCTCCACTCCAAAACCATGTTTTCGCCTACCCATAAAGCCATCATCAAACATTAAAATTCATTAAAAAACTTTGATTTTGGCCCTATTTGCACTTTTCCTATGTCGCGCAGTATACACGACTATATTTTAGATTGGTCATGTATCATATGTAGGTTGCCTTTGGGAAAGTCGTTTATAAGACGCGTGTACGCTACTGTGTAAGTCGCATACCCACGTATACATCTCGACCCCCTTAAAATTGGCTTAAAACATTAAAATTTTGCATAAAATTGAATGGATGAAATGGAAGAGAATGAAGAGCTGACTTACCTGGCACTTGCGAATTTGAAAATCGTCCACTAGTTTGTCCACACCGAGCGATTGAAGTCAGAGGTAAAAATTGCCTCTATTGGGTAAAAATATGAAATGGCGATTTTTGAACTATTTATAGAAATAATTTCAAAATGTGGGTTTTTTAGCCTATAGTTTTAATTTCTATCAAAAATCAAACTAATTCCATGTCATGTTTTCCTAATGCAACAGGTCCAAGGTTACTTAAATTTGTTATTCACTCATATAGGATAGGATTTTAGTCATTTATATTCATTTTTGCATCTATACCTAATCCGCTTTAACCCTAGGATCACTATGTTGACCACAGACTATGGTGTTTAACCATTATTACCTTGTCTATACCATTTTTATTCCATGGATAGCGATTTCCTTCCATGATTACCCTAGTTTAGAACACATTGATTGTCTTTTGGTACTCATGCCGCATTTGTCGTAGGTTTATGGGAGCCTTCTTAGCTATTTTTCATGCCAAATTGAGCCTCATTTTGGTCTCTTTTGAAAAGCTATCCCCTTTATAAGGCTCCTCGCCCTTATGGAGTTTCTTCAAGCCCAGTTATAACTCCTCAAAATAGACTTGAATGCCAAGTAAACTTGTCCATTCACTTTCAGGCTCGTTAAGAATATGTGAATGGGCATCCACATTGGTGGTAGGTTATCACTTTCTCAGACCATGTGGAATAGTACGAGAAAGGATCGCTCTCTTTTCTACATAATTGAGAAGAGTATTCTCAGGCATAAATTTATCACTTTTCCGGACCTAAGGGACTAAACTTACGAAAAAGGAGTGCCGGATATGATCTTAGTTTTCTCTTTTTCGTGCTCTAAACCTAAACATGAAAAAGATTCTGAGTGTACTTTATGTATTTGTCATGCTCGTTAAACACTAAAGAACAAAGAATTGAGTTTACTATTGTAAGCCCCATTCCTCGGAACCAAATGGATCTTTCTGAGTGATCTTGCTTTCCTTCACACTCATAAAACTCAAGCTATAAGCTGCTCTTGAAGGAGCATTGCATAGGTGGTAATTTAACCTTTTTTGTACCTCCCTAACTAAGTCCGAAAAAGGTGCGCCTTACTTCTTCGAAACCTAAGAGAGTTCTTTTGTGGTATGTTCTATACTTTTCTGTCCTCAGGAGACTAAATTGGATGAAAAAGGAACCCCCTGGAGTCTTCTTCGAATTTTTCAGACTCCCTAAACATGAAAACACCAATTAGCATGTACTAGTTTGGGCTCGTAAAATCCACAAAGCAGTGACATCATCAAGCATTATTCTCTCCCCTCTTCAAGCTTGTCAAAAATGAAGAGAGACCTGATTTGACTTTCCTGGACTCGTTAAAATTTAACAGGAAAGATAAGGAAGAAGTATTCTTTTTGGGTTACAGACGGTGGCAGCATGTCCTCCTTGAACATAGCACTCTCTGAAATTTTCGATATTCATGTCTCAGTGTGTACTTTCAACTCATCTATCACTTCAAGTTTCTTACTCCTCCACTTGTCATTTATACATGGGGAATCTGATCATGTCTCCTACATGACAGATAAGTCTAGTTTTCCTATCTGTAAAGTTAAAAGCTTCATTGGGTCATCTCTGTGTCGTGCTCACTGTTCAAGGATTTATCCCTGCATCTAATTATTATTCTAATTCCATCATTATCCTATCTGAATGTGACTTGTGTGTGCCTTCCTTTATCCAGTTCCTAGTCACTCTTGTGATATGTTGGAGGATCTATTGCCTTCCTCGTCATAGCATAGTTTCTCATCAGCACTTCCTGAAGACGAAGACCTAGAGTTTTGACAATCGTACTTAGGATTCACTATTATCATTGGTGAACTCCCTTGCTTCAGTTGTCAGTTTCACCTATTGATTGACAATATGTTGAACCCTTTCCATGTTCAACTTCCACACATCTATTCACATGGCCTGGATTGTACTAGTTCCTTTGGATTTTGACTAAGACCTTAGGTTCACATCTATAACCTAATTTGTGTAAGATTGTGTTGTGTTCACCTACACAGCTTCCATATTTTGAAGACTCATCATTGTATATTGTGGCTTTGATCCACCTTTGTAATACACCTGGTCTTGTACCCGTATCATATGATGTAATCAAATATTGTAAAGCAGCTAGTGTTACAGTATATTGAACATGTCATCCTCAGATATGATTTTGTATATGACATTGATATGTATTTGTTTCAAGTACTTCCTCTGCTACCTTGGACTTCTGAGTTCTCCAAGATAAAGATTGTAATGTATTTCGGCCATTGCTTCCCTCTGAACTCACACATTAGGGGGCATCTATTATCAGCCAAAATGGCACTTCTTTGTCCGAGTGCTGACATTCATTATGTCAGTACACAGAAGGACAATTAGGATTGAAGTGGCCAAAACACTATAGATGTGCATGAAATTTGATGCATTATATTCAGACCAGCCTTATATATTTTTATTCTAAGTTTTGGGTTGCATACGTGACTATGTGCATTGCAACTAGCATGTCATACGCGACTATGTGCATTGCAACTAGCATGTCATATGTGACTATGTGCATTGCAACACATGTATACCTTCGATACGCGAGTTCCATTTGAGAAACCCTTGTGTCATACGCGCCTTGACTATATCAATACTCATGTATACCTTAATTCGACATTAAAAAATATAAATCAATATTATATTATATTATTTGGGCCCCAATCCATAACTATCATAACTGTCTCAACCATCCTAACCTTCGAAACCTCTCTATTTCCCAATGTATAAATAGAGGCCTTGGGATGGGGCTAATCAATCAATTCTAAAAGAGAAAATTTATGCTAGTGGTATACCTTCAGAGTCTTGGAGCAACAGAAATCAGAGTCCTCAGTTGCAGAGGAGTCCTTGTGTTAGAAGCTGGGTTGTATTCTTACCTATTCACTGTTTGTTAATAAAGAGAATTCTTCTTCCAATCTTGTATTGTGCTTGTCGCATGTATATTGGTTTAATGAATATGTTCAATTATGTTATTAATATGTTTTTCATCTAACCTTTGATATATATATGTATGATCTATTGCTTGAAGAATTGACTCTTTGCAGGTGAAGAGAAGCATCCCTAGAAGCTTTGGAGAATATTGGAGCGAGAGAAGACCAAGCTTGGATCAATCGTCATAAACCGGGTAAGCCAAAATATCTTCCTATTCTCATTCCATTTTCTATAAAATTTGATTGTCTGTAAGTCTAATAGTAAGTTGGAAACCCCAGACCCTAGGTTACAAGGTTGAAATGTCATGTACAACACACTATCTTTGTTGATCTCACTTACTCCTACATAGAACATTTCAACAGATCATGTACATTCTTCTTCAAGACTTCCTCTGGTCGACGCCCATTCTCTCGTGCATGATTTCTCTAGTCATTGGAGTCCATCCTTAGGATCCCCTTTTCACATACCAACATTTTAATCCATAATTTTAAGGAATTCAGATACCTACCTCGGGGCCATCAAAAATAATTTTATTTTTGCTTCATTATAATATTTGATAGTATCCTCAAGGATATCAGTAATATATCCCTCCAAAATACTATCGACCCAGAAGTCGACAACCCTCAATATTGTGTTATCGACACTCTTTAGACATTGAATCAACTATGGTGTCCAACTCTTAGTTTCTCCTCCTTGGAATTATTATTCTGGAGCGTCATCCTAGCCAACCACTCATATGACATAATAGGAAATTAGTTGAAGAAAAATTCATGAATATCATAATAGACATACCTTCCCATCCATTCTCCTAGAGTTAGTCACATATTTCTATTTTCTTCTTGAGAAAAATATATTTCCTTCTGATTGAACCAATATTGAATCACAGTTTTCATCGGATGCAAAAACATGTCCCCATCACAATGATACGGGTCCTAGAAATGGAACTATTTGTTGGCACAAATTCACATTAACCCAGGTTCATACCAATAGGTACCAACAAACCCCAAGATATCAGCCTAGAAGGAGTTTAATCCTTCCAAAAACACCTATGACACAGGCAAAGTATCACCCGAAGTACCTATGGAAGCTACAAGAACCAGGATTCTACAGCAGTGAAGGGGATTTATAATATCATATACCCTGACAGGAAACCCATTGGTAGATTATGCAATGTGACAAACATTCATACTGCTAGTACTAACTAGTTTCAATGTTATCTTATATTCAACCATCAACACATATTACCATTCATTAACACTGATTATTCATAATAAATAAAGTAACATAACACATCAGACACAAAATAGGACCATGATTTAACATGGAAACCCAAACGGGAGAAAACCACAAAAGTGCGTGTTTATTCATAGGAGTCGCAAATTTGAACACTTCTTGTCTGTGCACTAAACTTACATAGATATGCACACACACTGATGTAGATCGACTCAACTAAGTCTTCGACGCAAAACAACATTGCATCATTCGACTGACTTACTTGATTTTAACTTCTTACTTTCGACTCAAAATATTACTTCCCCCTTAATGTCCAACCCATTACATATTTATAGTCTCTAATGGACCAATTCAGATCCCACTCTACTATTTGACCCGTTACATAAGTGGATAAAATTCCTAAATAACTAACCAACCTTTCGGTTGGACTTCTTCAAACTTGTACTTTTCCTCGACTTTGGCCACAGTTGTCAGACTTGTACCCTTCCATCATGACCCTTCGATTGAACTTTGAAAAATTTAGTACCAAAGTACTGCGACCAAAACCCTAGGCCAACAGGGTGCTAGGTAGCTTGTTGGAAAGGTCTAACCAAGGAGAACACATTTTGGATGTCTAGTCCCACCTTTTGATTCTTTTTTATTGTCACAATGTCTCCAAAAAAATGTTTAGGGCCTAAAAACAGACCTGAAAGTTTTGGACATGAAAATCCATAAAAAGTTCCATACTGGAAAAGTTGTCTAGACCTCATGGAATGGGTGGGCACCAATATCCATTTGAAGAAATCCTCTATCCCGAAAAACTCCAAAACTAGTAAAACTATCTTGAGCTTGTGGAACATGTGGGTGGCCACTGATATCCATATAGATCAGTCCCCCACCTTTAAGCTCATAGTGAGGCATTTGCTAAGTTGAAGACGTTACTTTGCTTTGGCAACTTGATAGAGTTGTAGTTGGATTTGATAGGTGTGCTAGACTCATTCAACAATTTTGGTTTTCCTTTTATCCTTATTCTTAATCGGTGTGGATGATTCCTTTCTAAATGAGCAACTTGAATTCTTGGTCTTGCACTGTAGAGGTACCCGTATAGGCGAGGCAACAATGTCTCTATGTTCTTCTTGTCTTTGTGGAGTAGAGGGACCATGTATAGAGGTTGTGGAGGTATTTGTGATATTATGTTCACCTTCTAAGGAAATTATGAAGAGAAAATGTTTTCCAATGTGGGAGATTATCTTCCTACATAGCTACTTGCTTGAGTTTAAATAAACTAAAATAGGTGCAACTATCTTCGGTATCTAGTATTGTTTTCCTCCCAAAGTGATAATGACACTACGAGGTTGTGAGTCATACACAACATGATGCTTCCACATATATGGTTTCCCTAAAATAAAATCATGGAATTCAAGTGGGGCCACATCACACAATACCTCATTTTGAAAGGCTTTATGTTGTATGGTAGATGACATTGATAACTGACATAGATACCTTGTCCTTGGTTTAGCCAAGAAATGGTGTATGACTATGGGTGTGTTTTATGTAGATGCAATCTCTTGATGACTTCTACTGAGATCATATTCTTTTGGTTTCCATTCTCAACAAAAAAATGAAGGGGGATTCCCTTCACCCACATTTGTGAGTTAAAAAGGTGCTTGTTTTCCTCTAACCCTTTTAGTTCATCTAGTTGAATATGTGTGCTAGAGACTGTGACACTGGGTTTCACCTTAATGATATTTTTCCCATTGTTTGTGAATGTGGCATTGGGTTCTGAATCAAAGTTGAAACTAGGATATGATTCTGAAGCTTTCATATCAACCATCAATGATTGCTTTGAACAACATTCATTAGTGTTGTTCCAGGGGAATTTATATAACTCACACCACTTTCTAGTGTCCTTCTTAATATTCCCATTACCCTTGTTGGATGGGTTCTCCTGAGGTTGGTTATCCTTGTGTTGTCCCTTGTTTTGTGACTCTGGGATTTCATTTCCATGATTTTTATGTGGCATATTTGTAGGCCCAAGATACTGCTTATTCTTTTGCTAAAATTTCTACTACATTTTGATAGCATATCGATAAGCGGCTCTTACTGAAGAGATGTCGAGGAATTCCATCTTTGTTTGTATGTACCAATTTAGGCCACCGTGATATTTTAGAACTAGGTCTCGCTTGGAGTCTTTGGTACCCATCTTTGTACACAAGGTATTAAAGTTGTTGTTGTACTCTCACTCTATTTCGTCACTCTCTTGGCGTAGTGTGGTCCATCTTGTGAACTAGTCATCATAATTTCCCACAGGGTAATATTGTTCCTTAACTGCACCTGTAAAAGAGGACCGTGTGGGATTGGACTCAAACATTCTAGACTCCTCTACTATGTTTTGCTTACAATAAGTCTCCCACAAATTTTTGACATGGTGGACAACCTTAAGGAGTGCAAAGGCAAAAATTTCCTGGTCAATTAAATTGTGGATAGAGAAATACCCTTCTAGCACACTCATCCATTTATCTTGTGTATCATCATTGATCTAGACTTCAAATAAAATGATATCAAAGTTAACTTGTACCTTGATGGGTATTCCTCCTCCAAAATGACCACTTGATGATCCCTTCATTGCAGCATGCATCCATCGAAGTATTTTGGAAAAATATTCTATCATCTCAATCCTCTGATGTGCAAGGGATTCCTCGAGCAACAACTTGAAACGATCTCCCACTCTGTCATCCCTCTTTTCCTCAGTCATGGGAGGCACTTCAAGCCAATGAGAGTGGTTTTCCCCAAGCTCAACTTGTTCAATACCCAACTCTCGATATCTAGATCTTGTTGGGGACATACATTGAGAGACAACAAAGAGAAGATTGCTCTGATACCTTTGATTTGAATTTATGTGAGAACAAAATGAAAAAACATATATAGAACCACATATGCAAATATATTGCAAGAAACACGATGATACAACAAACTCTAAGACTATTAACTGAATGAAATAGAACATACTGTAAAATAAAAGTAGTTAGAATGATGATAGTTATATATGTGAGAAGAGATGTGGTAGGTACGCTCATTCGTGACAAGCTAAAACAAAAATATGTCGAAGGGACTTTTTATCATAAGCATGAGGGGAAAACCCCTAAATATCCAAAAACCTAACACTAAGAAATGAAATTTAGAAAGGTTTGCAAGCCCTGAGTCTGTTGGTTGAGGTGTCACTTTATTATGGGCATAACATTTGCATACAATCTATGCTTAGGGTGTTTGGTAGCTCATTCGAGATGTTTAACCAAGGAGAACACATTTTGAACTTACAAGCTTTCCTTATGCTGCATTTGGACTATTGTTTCTCTAAGAAACGTCAATTAGGGAAACGTCATTTAGGGCCTCAAAATTACCTCGAAATTTTTGGACATGAAAATCTGTAAAACTGTATTGAGCTCGTGGAATAGGTGGGTGGCCATTGATATCCATTTGGAGCAATCCTCTGACCTGAAAAATTACCAAACTGGAAAAACTATCTTGGGCTAGTAGAATAGCTTGGGTGGCCATCGATATCCATCTGGATCAATCCTCGCATGTTAAGAAGCAATGGTCTCCATTGTGTCAAGTCCCTCATCATATGACGAACTGTATTGTGTTGATTTAAGCACCCAATGAGGCATTTGTCGAGGTGAAAATTTTTCCTTTCCTTGACATCCTGAGAGAGTTGTAATTGTTGTTGATGGATGTGTTCTACTCGTTCAACAATTTTTCTTTTCCTATTATCCTTGGTCTAAATCAGTGTGTATCATCCCATTCTAGATTAGCACAATGAATTCTTGGCATTGCACTGTAGAGGTTCCTGGATAGGCGAGTCAACAATGCTTCTTTGTTCTTCTTGTCTCTACAGAGTAGAGGGACCATGTGTAGTGGATGTGGAGGTATCTATGATATGATATTCACCTTATAAGGAAATTGTGAAGAGGAAAAATTTCCTAGTGTAGGATATTATCTTCCTGCACTGCTTGGTTGAAGTCAAATAGATTGCAGTAGGTGCAATTATCTACGGTTTCAGATATAGTTATCCTCCCAAAGTGACAATGACACTATGAGACTGTGACACATACATAGCATGATGCTTCCACATATATGGCTTCCTTAAAAGAACATCATATAATTCCAGTGGGGCCACATCACACAATACCTCATGTTTCAAAGGCTTGATGCCATATGGTAGTCAACATTGATGACTGACATGGATACCTTGTACTTGGATTAGGTAATTGATTGTGTGTGGATGTGGGTGTGGTGCTATCGGTAGCTCTAATCTCGTTATCTTTTCTACGATCTGGTTTTTGGGCTGCCGCTGTCGACAAAAAAATGTAGGAAGATTCCCTTCACCCACATTTGTGAGTGGAAGAGGCACTTGTCTTCATCTAACCCTTCTAGTTCCTTTGGTTGAATCTATGTGGTAGCGATGGTGACACAGGGTCCTGCATCAATTATCAGTTTCCCCTTGTTTGTGACTGTGACGTTGGATTCAGATTCAGATTCATAATCGAGATCTGATTTTGAAGCTTTGATATTGAGAACCAATGATTGCTTTGAGTTACATTCATCAGTGTTCCGTCATGATATTTTGTGAAACTCACACCACTATCTAGTGTCCTTATTAACCTCCCCATTTCCCTTCTTGGACGATTTGTCTTGGGGTTTTTTATCCTTGTGTTGTCCTTTGTTTTGTGACTCTATGCTTCCTTTTCCATGCTTATGCTACGACGGATTTGTAGGCCCAAAATATTGCGTATTCTTTTGCTAAAAAAATTTCTCTATTTGACAACATACTGATAGGCGGCTCCCAGTGAATATATGTACAAGAATTACAACTTTGTGTAGATGTGTCGACGTAGGCCACTGTGATATTTCAGAACCATGTGTCACTCAGAGTCTCTAATACCCAACTTTGTGCGCAAGGTATGAAAGTTGTTGGTGTACTCAGGCACTTTTTGGTCCCTCACTTGATGCAGCATGGTCCATCTCCTGTACTGATCGTCATAGTTTCCCACATGGTAATATTGTTCCTTAATAACATCAATAAAAGAGTTCCAAGTGGGATTGGCCTCAAACATTCCAGAATCCTCTGTTAAGTTTTGCACATAATAGGTTTCCTACCAATTTTTGACATGGGGGAAACCTTAAGGAGCGCGAGGTGATATTTTCTCTGTCAGGAAAATTATGGATAGAAAAATACCCTCCTAGTAGACTCAAACATTT
The DNA here is from genome assembly GCA_001517045.1 of Pseudotsuga menziesii. NCBI lineage: Eukaryota > Viridiplantae > Streptophyta > Pinopsida > Pinales > Pinaceae > Pseudotsuga > Pseudotsuga menziesii. Next base: position 789,061 of record LPNX010332812.1, read on the forward strand.
AGCTAGGGCATCAAAAATGATATGACCTTCAAATAAAGGGATATCAAAGTTAACTTGTACCTTGAAGGGTGTAGCTCCTCCAAAGTGACTACTTGATTATCCTTTTGTTGTTGTTGACATCCGTCGAAGGATATGGGAGAAATTAACTATAATCTTATTCCTCTGTCATGCAAGTGATTACCAATCAATAGATTGATAGGTTCTCCTACTTAATTATCTCTCTTTTCCTTAGCCATGGGAGGCAGTTTGGGTCGACAGGAGTGGTTTTCCCCAAGCTCGAGTTGTTCAAGACCCAAATCTTGATATCCATATCTCATTGGAGAGATGCATTGAGAGACAACATAGATCATATTGATATAATACCACTGATTTGGATTTATGAGAGAACACAATGAAATAGCACACATAGAACAACATACGAAGGTATATTTCAATAAACACATTGATACAACTCATATTCTATTAAATGAATGAAATAGAACATAGTGTAAAATAAAAACAGTTAGAATGGTGGTAGCTATATTCTAAGAAGAGGTGTGGTGGCTATGCTCATTCGTGACAAGATCAATACAAAAGGAGTTCGAAGGGCCTTTTTATCATAAGCGCGAGGGAAACAACCCTAAAAAATCAAAACCTAACCCTATGAGATTAACCATAAAAAGATTTGTGGGCCCAGAGGTGGTTAGTTGAGGTATCAACTTCTCGGGGCATAACGTTTGCATACAACTTCCATTTAGGGATTTCAGGAGCTCGTTGGAAATGTCTAACTAGGGAGAACACATTTTGGACATCTAGATTTCCTTCGGCTATGTCTACACTACTGCGTTAGCAAGAAACATTGTTTAGGGCATAAAAATGACCCTGCAGTTTTGGACATGAAACTCCATAAAAACTGCCAAACTAGAAAAACTATCTTGAGCTCATGGAATAGGTGGGTGGCCACTGATATCCATCTAGAGCAGTCCTTCCACCCGAAAAATTTTCCAAATTGGAAAAATTGTCTTGAGCCAGCGTAATAGGTGGGTGGCCATCGATATCCATCTGGATGAAGGCCTCTTGCATGAAGATTAATGCGCTCAACCATTAGAGCTAGGTCACTAGGATACATAATTAATATCCTTTACCTATTCTTAGCAAAACTTTTAGCATATGTATGCATGCAATATTTTTTTATTGTAATCCTCCTCTATCAATCAAGACATGTTGATTATGATCATAATTAATAATAAATAAACCTAGTATGTAATAGATCTTTCTCCAACATCTTCACAAGCATTGTCCAAGTGCCATTCAAACACCTATAGCCTTGATGGGGTTGTTAGTGCACCCTTGACACTTTATTGGGAATTTTGAAATCCAAACCTTACGTGTTTCCTTACCTGTTTAGGAATACTTATGAAGATCATATTGGTAAAATAAAGGCATACTATTTTAACTTGATATGAAGTACTAATGATGCCATTCTTGAGAGTATCTCCACTAGCAACTAGGTGTCCATAGCTGCAATGGGGTCACTATGGTTTCCAGAAAACTTGTCGCATTTCCAACTAGGGATCCACAACCTCAATGGAGATTATTTGTGTCACCCTTAGTGTTTAGATATAGATTTTAGGAAGGGACTTTAGGTACTTGACCATGATTATAGGAAGTATTTTGAAAGTCATACTATTAATAAATAAACCCTACAATGGGACAGACTAAATCAATATCCTACTAGCCTTACTCCACCTTAAACACTTTCATTTAGAGCTACAAATATAAACCTCACTTTTTTTAGCTTTTTAATTCTCAACCATATTAAAATACTCACAAATAGACTAAGGGGCATCAAGAATCTCATCAATGGTTCAATGTTAAAACTAAACTCTCTCACCATCTTCATTAGTTGTATCAATATTATCTTTCCCCAATATTTTCCCACGAATGGTTCAACAAAATCCAAACAAACTTTTGAGTTGGATCAAAGCTCCAATCAACCACCACATCAACAAGTTAAGGGGATATTAGAGTAGCAACCCCACCTTTCCAATCAAAATGATTTGAAAACACACTTAACAACCAACCAAATATTAAATAAGATTGCATAAAGTAAAAATCTAATGATTTTTACTTCTTGTAAACATATAAAGTCAACTTCACCAATTGAGAACAAGATTTAACAAACAATATGTTTTCTTCTAGGGTCACTCAAACCCCAGAAATTCCATGAGATAACTTTCATTGAGAACCCACTATGTCATGCATTTTTTCCTTATTTTCTTTGGGGCCATTGGGAGCATCAAAGGAGTTGGACACTTACAATGGGTTTGCACATGACAAACCATGCATTCAAAGTGATAGGTTGTGGTCAATTAAGCATGGAACCAATCAAATCATTTTCTAGAGGGTTAAGCAATGTTGATGGAGAGCATGTCCTGCAAATTCCCCCCACCTTGTTGAGATGATTAGAAAAAATGTTAACTCACATGCTTTCTCATTGAAGCACCTTGATCCCTAGGACAACTAGTTGGCGCAATGTTGTTTTGAGTAGGGGCCTTTTATGTAGCTCAATGCTAAAGTGTTTACATACTATTTGAGCCCATTCTCCTTATGTATCATGGTTAAATCAAGGACCATTTGAGTTTGTGTAGTTTTCTTATATGGGGCCACTAACCTAGAGGTTGACTTGGTTTGTGAGTAAGTATTATTTGATACAATGGTCAAGACATTGGCAAGAGAAACAAGTGATCGAGAGATTGATAAACAAATAGGTTAACAGATCACCAACCCTAATGATCATAAACTCTTTAAGGTCCTTTGATGGATTGACCTCAAGACACATGCTACATTGGGCCTAAGGTTAAAGACTCGCTCAAGTTCATTGCATATGCAACTGTCTATCACAATTAGAATGTATTTTAGCAACAACTATAATTACATTACAAGCCCTTGAAAATCTGCCCACACAAGGCATGACAGTTAGGTTGCATGGTCAACCAAGAAGCTTTCAAATCACGAAGAAAAGACAACTAAAGTAATTTTGCAACTCCACAAGCCTGGCTTAAGACTATAAATATGTTTGCCTTCTTAATCAATTGGAACAAAAAAAAACTTTAGTTAGGGTACAAGATGGACACGATACCACCCATATGCCTCCTATACATCCCAATTCAATCATGAATAATTGTTTAAGGCGTGGGACACCCAACAAAATACCCTAAAAGGATTTTATCCCTAAAGATATTACAAAGATATTCATATTCATTTACAAAAATACAATATGAATTTATCATAATCAAAATTTATATTAATTCACAATAAACATTTGGAAATACTTTAACATATGCTTTAAGTACGATAACTGCAATGATTAATGAATTTAAAGATAATGAAGGTTGTAAAATCACCCATTTACATGATAAACTTTATTCTCATAAATAATTTAATAAAAAAGAATAAGGTCATATCTTCAGTTTTTTTCTTTTGAAAACATCTTTCGAGAAAGGAATACCAAAGCAGATCACTTTGCTAAGCTTGGCTTACAACTGGAGGAATGCCACTGGTCAAGATGGGATGCATATGATCATGGTGAAGTTACGTTTGACCCTGATTTCTAGCCTGGCTAGTTCGGTTTATGAATCGGATATTGTGGACATTTAGGACCCAACGAGTTTAGTCATGGGACTGTTTTTTGTCATTTCTTTTTGAATTGTTACATGCTCTCACGGCATAACATTTTTTTTAATACAACTTCTTCTTAAAGTCACAAACTACTTTTATGTTTTATTTGGTGATTGTACATAGGGGATTGCTCTATCTTCTCTAATTTTAGTCTAGATGGATATTATCCATAAATAATTTTTATTATCAAAGGTTTACAATCTATATAAAATGTGATTTATTATTTTAATATATTACTACTTTTTTCTAAAGGAAAAAAAAAAAAGTTAATAAAAAATTATATATATTAAAATAGGCATTGCACACTCTTTTTAAGACCAAGACAACTAGCAATCAAAGAACATACTATCGTGCAAGAGGACTAAATCTCCTCATTTGAAATGCTTTTGGATGATGTGTTGATCATGCCAAGCTTTATGTCGATCCTTTTCCACTTGTTGGTGAAATCCTGCAACAAACCAATTTTATTCCAGCTGTAATAGTTGTGACAACCTTTCCTTAATTGCACCAGTATCATCCCTACCACTGTAAGAAGTTATTCTTAGGCTAGGTACAATACACTCTATTGGCATGAAAACCTCCTGCTCATAGACAAACTTAAAAGGTGTGTTCCTTGTTAACTTTTTACATGTAATATGGTAGTCCCATAAGCATGTTAGAATATTCATATCCAAATCATCCTAGTTTACATTACATACCTTAGTTAAATCATTCTCCAAAATTTTAGTAAAGGCTTTGACATTACCAATTGCTAGAGGATGATAAGGTGTTGTCTTTCTAAATTGAATATGGAATTTTGTAGTGAGTGCTTCGATCATCTTATTAACAAAATGTGTATCTTGATCGCTTACTAGAACCTTGGGGAATCCAAACCTTGTGACAATGTTTCCAAACACTAACCTCGCTGCAATCGCAATAGTGCAATCTTTGATATGAGTATCCTCATCCCAGTGTGTTAGATAATCCATTGCAGTGATGATATAACGCGACCCAGTCTTCTTACAAGGTGGGTTGATAAGTCCCAAAAAATATACAACCCATTTATCGAATTCTTGCAAAGTGAGTTGTGGCATTAATGCCATTTCATCTCGTCGATAAGGTTTCCCTATTCTTTGGCACACGTCATAGGTCTTGCAACATTCAGCTAAATCTGCATGTAACATGAACCACCATAAATAATCCCGTAAAATCTTCTAGCTAGTCTCTCTTACACAATATTGACCATCAGTGACACCATCATGAGCTTCAGCGAGAATAATTGGTCATTCATGTTTGAGAACACATTGTCGAAGTATTTCATTAGGACCCATTGTGACCCAATGCAAAATTTGGGACATGACATTTTGCATTTAGATTTAAAAGGATATTCATCTCTCCTAGGTCAACCACTATACATTTCATTTCAGAAAACCTTTTTTGGATCAAGTCTTGAAATTCATGCAGCAGATCAGTAATATTCCTAACAGTTTCATCATCCCAATAATCACCAATATTTGCAAACATTGGATTTTCAAGAGACCCAATATTTAGTTTCTTAATTTTTAGCAGCTTCGAAAACTTATTAGAGGATATACCTGGTCCTTCTACTGCTCTACTTCCTTATGATTCTGGGATCTGGATATCATGGGGGTCATCGTATTTAGGTTTTCTAGGTTCTCCTGAAATATTGTAGCATTGCATCAAATTTTAGACTGTCACATTCCATTGAGGTAGGCTCGACACAGATATCGAAAAAGCCTTCAAGATTTGTCCTTGATAACTTGTAGGGATATGTCTATAGATGGAATCTCATCAGCATAACTAAAAGTATGTTTGAAACTCCTTGTGAGATGATCCCAGTCTACAGTGTCACGTCACAATTATAGTGACGTATACCAGTTCCTTGGTATCATATCTAGGGTGTGGATGAATAGGTGTACCCATTCCTATCGTGGTCATAAAAACCATGTCATGGTGCAATCATTGATGTGGTCAGTTGGATTTGTCTGTCCATTCTATTTATCTCCAATATGTAAATATATCTAACCAAACCGAAGTTTGAGCAAACTTCTACATTGTGACCAAATTATGATATTATGTTTATGGATAGCCTACCATGTTGTTGGACTGTCCTTCAAAGCAACATCTAGAGCCAATAACTTTTGTTGTTCTGGTACTCTTCTTTCAAACTCTCCTAAAAATGTGTCTAGGTTAGGTAACCCTTCATAAGTAGGTAATTCATGCACTTATAAAGCAGCCTGATGTAGGGACTTTGTAATTATAGCACACTTCCTCATTGTTACTTCATGTAATCTATTATGCCAATTTTCCAATCACCTCGCCTAAATATGATGAACAAGAGCTGAAACTCTTCCAACCCAACATACCATCTACATTGGGATTGATGTAATCAACAAGCATGGACGAAACATTATATATTTTATATAATTTTGTTGTATCATACTCACCTTTGACTAGTTCGACACATCTTTGTTCTTCCAATGGATATATCGATGCGACCACTCTCATTCTGAGTCTTCAAAATATAAGCAGTGCTTCTTGAAATAAATGATGGTTTGATTCTCCATTACCTAATATATACCCAGCAGATCTAGATACAGATTAGTATCGTCAACTATTTCAACTACCTAAAAATATACGTACGTGCGGATCCCTTCTATGTCGATAGGAACCCTTGGCATTTGTCCTAGCGACAGGACCTATAATTGATTTGTCAATCGCAACTAAACTAGATACCATACTAACTTAGTTTGTCATATGAATTCCCATGTTTTCTTAGTCAGTATATTCACATCTGGTCCTAGATCCAAGATAATAAGTCTATATCATAATCACCAATTTGAGCATTCATACGAAGCTCACATCCAGTCTTTCATATGAAGCTTTGTCTTGTATTTGATCATTTGATTCTTCTATTAGCATGGATAACTCTTGTATTGCATGCTCATCTCTTAATAATGCGAGACAACTTCTAAGTAAATCCTTTAAAGAACTTACTAGTTTTGTCTCTTTTGTTGTGATAGATCGGTCGAATCATGGTGGCATATCATAGACAGGTCCTTCATCGAATAGTGGTTCCGAGTGTAATCTCGATGCACCTTTTCATCTGTCTAAAAAATCCTGCTATGCTTCCAAGAATAATAGCTTCTCCATTTGTACATTGAAAGGTTCCTATCGCTGGGTAGTTGGTCGAACTCAAGAATTTGTGAGGTACTATTGACACACATTCAGTCGACAGGGGTTCACCTACAGATCTGTCGATGCCCTTCTACATAATCTACCTAAACACCATCCTGGATAGGTTTTACCCTATCCAGCAACACCTGCAAAGCAGATGCAGTCTCACTTGAGATGTTTGAGGGAGGGCTGCATGAACCACATTTCTACACAAGGAAGAGGACTTTCACACTGTTCTTATTCTATCACAGTTTCATTCAGAGATATAGGGTTTAAGCGCATCCATCACAACATTTTATTATCATCATTAACATTAAACATCAAAACAACACAACTTAATGAAGACATCAACATGTACTAACCCAATAATCACCATAAGACTTCACATCATTCAAATTCAGACTAAAAAATCATAGATTGCACCATTACAGATTCGACACAAAAAAAGACATGAATTCCATCATCATTTTTCGTCTTATATTAGCGTCAAGAATCACAAAACATTCCTTGGTCAAAAGCCTCAGACCAAAACACATTCATTTGTACATCATAAACAGATCTCAAAACAAACTATCCACATATCTAGATTCAGCTTAAGATTATCATCAAGCTTCCCTTATATCCTACTTCTAAGACTATTTATAGGCTTACGTCATTGCAAAAAGGTCCACATGGGTCGTCTCTCTGACTAAATTGGACTAAAATATTCTAACTAATTCGACCGAGATGACCACACTTGTCGATATCTTTCCCCTGCGTAGTTTGACTTCGCCACTTGTCGATGTCTTTTTTGTCACACCTTGCGTAATTGATCCTCTTTCCAATAGGCCCCCAACACAAAATTGTGGCTCGTCCTCGAGCCACATTAGCTGGACACAGATGGTGCGTTCAATATGGCCTTGAAGCTATCATGTTCTATTTGAATCTATTCAACTGCTTCTTTGACCTTTGTTCTTAGTTTTGCACATTCCTCGACCTCTTGCTCTGTTCGGTGCTCTTCAGATACCTACTTCACTTTAGTCCATGCTTCTTGGGTGTTTGCAAGTCCCTCCATAGATTTAAGTGCCAACTGCTCTGCGTCCTCCTTGAATTGATCTAACTGAACAGTCCTTCGCTGATGTCTTTCCCAGGTCTTGTTGACTCGTTGCTGCAGTTCTTTCAACGCAACCTCCTTAGTCACCTATGCAATTGGGGGCATCATTCTCAGTGATCCCCTCATTGCTATTAGTTGTGCCTCTGCCTCTCTGAGTTGTGCACCTAATTGTTGTAGTCGATCGTCCTAAACCACACGCATCTAGAATTGTGTCATTGCTTCGACAACAGATTTGGATGCATTCTCCAACTCTTCTAGTTGTATTGTCTCCTCCTTTATTTTGCTTCTGTGCACTGCTAATTGTTCGGGTGGTGTACTTGCTACTACATGTGCTTGCAACTCCTCACTCTCCTTCTTCAAGTCGACGACTAATTGTCCTAGTCACGTTACCTTTGCTTCTGCAAACATCTTCGTGGTGATGTCTAAAATCTCTTCACATGCAACTGAGATGGCCTTCTCCAGTCATTTCATGTCATCGACTGTCTTGGTATTTTCACTTACCACCATCTCTTGTTCTCTTTTCATTTGCTCCATCTCTGCTTCTACTTGCGCTATCTATTCTCGCTACTTGACCAATTGGTCTTGTACCACCACCTTGTGGTTTGTGATTTCTTTACTCGCTTCCTTCTGCAGTTGTGCTAGTGTCTGTATCAGTAGCTAATTAATGTTGAGTCTTATCAAGTCAAATTGTTGCATAGCTACATCGACATCTTCACTTTCGGGCGTAAGTGCACGTGGAAGAATCTGCACAAGCCACACTCTCTTATTGATACTTATCTCAGCTTCTCTTTGCAACAAATCGACCTGTGGTACCTTTTCTAGAAAAATATTCGTCAAGGATTGCAACAACCCCTTTACTTGCTTAAAGTACTCGGTGGAATGTCACTTTACCTGCGCTTGACTCTCTCTACTTGCTGTAGTAATCGCTGCCAGTATCTGGCTTACCTGGTCATTTTCAATCTTTAATGTCTTGCTTCCTTCTCCTTGTTCGAATCTTCACTTTGTCCTCCCTTCTTCTCGTTGCCTCTCTAGCTCCAAATCTGTCAGATTCATATATGATTCTTCCTTTGACTCCTCCTTAGAGTCCTTCACTTACACTTTCTCTTTCTAGGATTGAATAACGAGTGGTGATCCTACTTCCGTATCCAATAGCTCATCAATACTGACTAGAACCTTCCATTATGTCAGCCATTCATTGATAATGGTATCCAATTCTTCATCTATCAACTTGTACGACGTATCTAACCAATGGTGCTCTGTGTCATGCCTTGCGAGGATGTGGATATCATGTGGGCCCATTGTGAATCGCACCACCCTTATATACTTGGTTGTGGCCTCATATGTGAGGCGCAGGACCTTCCCTGTTGCTTCTCAGAGTCCATTCAAATACAAATAGAATTGCACGTTTCAATCAACTTGGTGTGCCTTATCTTCAAATGCCCATAGGTTTTGATATCGTGCTCCTCTACATGTGCTGACTTCTTCAACATTCATCCCCTGACAATACTTGGCTTCCATCCAACTCATAAGTGCGATTAGTATCAGAATCCATGAATAAGTGAACGGTCTTCCGCCCTCCTACACCAATACGACATCTTCCATCATTTGGTTTAAGAATAACAAGAAACGGTTCATCTGAACTCCCTCTGCGCACTTCTCCACGCATGTAATGACTCCCTACATGCATTGGTTCGATCTTTTTTTTTGCACGATTTTTACAGCCAACTGCTTCGCTATGACTCGAACTTCCTTGTCATTGATAGTTTTAATGACATATTCCTACTTGCCCCGAATGACATCGTATTTCTTCTTTAACTTTGCAACCAGCCTTTTATCATTGTCCTTCCCCCTGAAATACTGTGATGGATCCATGCTTGCCTTGGGCATGTCGATGATCTATGAGATCAAGTTGACCATGATAGGAACTTTCGTATCCAACCATAGATACCCTCTATGGAAGCATGCAAAGAAATAGCTTCATGCATGTGTTAACTTTCGATCCACGTCCAAAATGTGACATGTGGGTAATGGCCAGAAGCCCCGACTACTGCAACCCCAATGCCATTGTGTTGGCGCTCTCATAATAAGCCCTCAATCGTCATGTGCTTGATGTTCATATGATTGTTCGGTGAATTCTGGATATGCCATAATGTCATGACTACTATACTGCATCGCCTATATTCGCAGAACAATGTTCATGGTAACATGCACCCCCTTCGACGTTGGTAGCATCTTAATTCCAAATCTCTAGTTCTTGCTGACACGAACCAGTGGTGTGTCTTCTTTCCATGACGGTACATAGCCTGGAATGTCATCAATTGTTGGCCCTTTCCTCTTTGTAGAGTCATCTCCTCCCATTGTCGATGGGTTGGTTTTTGCTTCTGCAGCCCTGGTTGCACTACGGGCTGACTTAATCCTTTGTTGCGAAGAAGTTGGGTGATTGATGCCCCTCTTCTTTTTTGGCAATCGCAGAAATACATCCTAGATTTCTGGCCTCTCTTCCACAATCTACACACTCTTTATCAATGATCTCGGAGTGCTACCACTCGAAATGATTTGGGAAATCACTACTGATCTATCTATCTTGCACTCCTCACTAGTATCTTACGCTTTCCTTTGCTCGAAATCGTTCTTACAATCGTCACAATGGTACAAACCACACCCCCCATGTCGATTCTTACAGCCTTGGTTGTGCTTGTGCGAATGATTTTGATCATCATAGCCGAATCCCTCAATGATTGACCAAATATGTCGGGAATTCTATAAATCCAATGGTCCAATCGCTCCATAAATGCATGTCTCTTCCATTTTTGTCGTTGACCATCTAGTTTAATTGTTGCATTTATTGTCCAGTGTGACCATAGCGCACCGTGTGTGGTATCACTAAGATTCCTACTTGTTGCAATTTGTGTTGATTTTCATGGCGACTTATTTTTGCTGTGATTTCTTACTCCTTGCGGTTTCTTTTCCCACTCGTTGCTTATTTTTTCCCCCACAGCTTGTTAGTCATGGTGTCTCATCTGGCTATCCAGATGGGGATTTTTTCGGCTTCCATTCACTAATTTCGGTAGCAACATTCCATCTAACTATTGTAATGGTACCACACCTCCGTTGGTGATGAAATGAATCACATAAGGTCCTAACCAATTCATTTGTAACCTACGTGGGTGCTTCGCAAACTTGTTGTCATATAGGAGAACCATATCTCCACGTTGGAAGTACTTCGCTTTCACATGGCGGTCATGCCATGCCTTCTGTCAATCCTTTTCCACTTGCTGATGGAAACTTGCGATCAATCGATACTCCTCAAGCTACAACAACTGTGTCAATCGTTCTTCAATCGCTATGTCATCACTCATGTCTGTTGTTGTCTCTATGCACATGCTGGAAATAATGTACTCCATCGCCATTACCGCTTCTTGGCCATAGACAAGCTTGAATGGCATTTGCCCCGTCAATCGCTTACATGTTGTTCTGTAAACCCATAATATCGTAGGGATTTTTAAATACCGATCATCATGATTTGCGTTACATACCTTTGTTAAAACATGTTCCAGTACCTTATTGAACACTTCGACTGCATCATTCACTTGTGAGTGATAATAAGGGGTACTCTTCTTGTGTTGTATCTGAAATTCCTTAGTCATCATGCTAATCATTCAATTGACAAAGTGACTTCTTTGGTCGCTCATCAGTATCTTGAGACATCCAAACCGAGTACCCACGTTGTCAAAAAAGAACCTAGTTACTGTCGTAGCTGTACAATTTGTCACTGGTGCTACTTCTACCCATCATGTCAAATAGTCTGTTGCAGCGATTATGTATTGTGCTCCCATCTATTTTCCTAGAGGATTGATGGGTCCCGTGAAATCTACTATCCATTTCTCGAATGGTTGGAGCGTGATCTATGGTACTAGTGACATCTCATCCCATCCTGATGGCTTCCCTTTCCTCTGACAGATGTCGCAACTCTTAGCATAGTCTATAGCATCAGTGTTCATTATCAGCCACCATAACCCAGCTCGGAGTATCTTCCTGATAGTTGCGCCTCCTCAATAATGTCCTCCTGCAACTCTGTCATGCTCTTTGGCCAATATTCTCTCCTGCTCATGTGGTAGGACATATTGACCTAGAATTTCATTCGGCCCCATTTTTTAGTGATGGTCCGCGATTAGCTGAAAATCCACAACTCTGATGACCAGTTGCTGCTTCTGACTCATAGTGTAGTCCTCCAGTGATTTTCCTATCGTCAAAAATTGAATAATTTGTTCATAATGGTCATCCACCATTCTGATTTTAAACGGTTTTGCATCAGGTAGGACATCCTCGATGTTTCTTGGATCTTCACATGTCTCGATCCTTGACAGACTATCTGATCATGTATTCAACCATATGACTTCACGATGATTTCAAAATTGAATTGTTGAAATAATAACAACCATCGACAAATTTCCCTCCCCAACACAGGCTTGTTGAACAGATACTTCAGTGTTGAATGATTCGTAAACATTTTGAAATGTCCTCCTAGTAGATAGTGGTGGAATTTTTGTAATGCATACACCATCGCCAATCCTTCCCTCTTTGTTGTTATGTAGTTCCTCTCCACAGTAGATAACTTCTGACTTGCAAATGCAATTGGGTGATCAATCACCCCTTCCCCTGGCTATTCCAAAATTACGCCTAATGCGACTGATGAAGCATTGACGTGGACTTGAAACTCCTTTATCCAATATAGAAAGACCATATCGGCACCATGGCCAGTTTTTGCTTCAGAGTATTGAGACTTCGTTGACATTCATCATTAAGTTCGAACTTCACATCCTTATTCAACAATTTCTCCATCAACACTGTGATTGTTGTGTATCCCATTATGAAATTCTGTTAATCTCATGTGCGACCCAATGTCACCCTAAGTTGTTTCACTATCGTTGGTGCAGGTAAGCCAATAATTACCTCCATCTTGGCAGGATCGACCAACATACCTTATGTTAGCACCCTGTAATTTTCCTGTGGTTTATGTAGGAATTCACAGGGGTAACCATTTCAACCAACCTTTAGACTTCCTTCTAACCAAGGCAGTCAGAGAGGGCTCTCTCTTCTCATGGTAACCTTCACATACACATTTATCTTTAATGAGCACATAGAAGACTATATTTCTGCTAGTAACAAGTTAGTTACAAAATAACACAGGATGGAAAGTCAAACAAAATCCAAACCATTGGGCAATGGATTCAAATTTTGAAACATTCAAGGGCATTACAACATATAACGAAAAGGGTTTTATCCTCGGTGATATGAGGCAAAGTAAGCACAACATTCAGCGAATTATCTTTAAAGCGATATCAAGCAGAAAAAGGAAAGATCCTGGTGCAGCACAGAGGCGTCTATCAAGGGAGAATATCTGAGAGCACCTTTAGTGGAATATGAAAAAGGGAGACAACTAAAATAGAGCACCTGTCGATGGATGAATTCCATAGCAGCTATCACATTCACATTACAAACACGATTTATGATGCAGGAGCGCTTAACAGAGAGTGAATTCCTACATACTAATCTAGAAATGTATGGGCAGAACAACACACATGAAAATAAAATAAACAGAGAAAGCACACACTAAATGTAAGCACCGTGATGAATCTCATAAACACAAAGAAATGTATTCATTAAACACTCCCAAAAATGTTGCAGAGTTACAAAAAATGATGTTGAGGCCTAAAAAATGTAAATCCCTCCAACCTCCATCCTCCTCAAGGGAGGTTCTATTTATAATGTAGACTACCCTCAGGGATACACCCCGAAACAAGGTATCAATATGGTTACAAGATGTGGGATTATCCGAGAAAAATTACATTAGATAAAAACCTAACAAACTGCCTTACATGGCATATTCGCCATTGTTTATTACCAAAAACAAAAAACATGTTATCATGCACGCGCTGGTTGGAATGGTACTCCAACATATAAATCTAGGCTTGCTTGTTTGACGGTGACGTCTCAACATTGAAGAATTTATTGTTGCTGCGCAACCCTGTCAGAAAAGTTCAGAAAATTCCCGAGGTGACCCTTACTACTTCTGGCCTTCATTTTCTCCATGCTTTAGAAACATGTGCTTCATGTGTTCATATCTAGTAGGGAGGTTTATGTTGCTTTTTTGTTTGGCCCTTTATCTGGCGTCTAGGTCCCTTGGTAACACCGTCATTTATGTAAACCTAGAGAAGGAATTCTAGCTTCTTGACAGCTCTGAGCCTTTAATAGGCTCGTTGTTCATGTCAGTTTCTTCTACTGGGACTATATCATCCCTATAGGATGTGCCAATGCAACACTCCCTGAGACTCATCATCGTTTTAGATGAAGTCGGTAAAATGAGCCCAAGACAAATATGACGAAGCCTCACGCACCTCTCTTGTCGGGTCTGAACATTCACCTAGACCGACCACCCTTAGAAATGGATACTATGTACCCTGGTAATGGGGTTCGTGTTCCTATCTGGAGGCTTTGGTGGAATGCTGTCAGGATCAAGAACCTCGGGTGTTGTTCCTGAAGTTACGTGGTGATCTATTAAGATAGCATATTCTCCACCTGCGTCAGAAACTCCCTTTAGTGCATGAGACGTCTTTACCTCGATGGCTAGAGCTATCGATGCGCAAGGACCCAATGGAACTTGTGTTTCCCTATAGTATCTGCGAGCCAATAAGGGGCCCTGAACAATAGGTGTCTTAAGCACAGAATTCATATTCGTTCTCCCATTGGAAATCCTCAAGGCCCTTAGCATAGTCATAGCAACCATCTTATTTTTTATCAGCACACAGAACCTCTACATCTTGAAGTGGCTCCGATGGTGGCATTATATCGAGTTGGAAAGTTAGGCCCCAATGCATGCTCCTCACACCTTCACACGAGCCATCGTCAAGTGTTATGATGACAACATGGATGATCATGTGGGTTCTTGATACAATCCCCTCATGTGAAGATGCCAACTATGCCACCTCTAAGGCTCTGGCCTCCTGATATCATTGGATGAATTAAATTTTGGCTTCACCTGTAATCAACCCTAGATCCCCTTGAGATGTATGGACTTGATGCTTGGTGCTCTGCTGATATATTCATCATGTGTCATGTCTTGTAAAGGCCACACCTGCCCTCCACTGCTTAATTCGCTGATAGGACTCCTCATCATCGCACCTGCTTGCTGGTAGCTGTCACACTCCTGAGAAGTGACCTAGCTGTCAATCTTTCCCATCCTTGCCCCTATTTCATGATCCATATCCTCCTTCTCCTTTCCCACACCTTTAGATGATAGAAACGTGTCTTGGTCGTGGATTTTACGTGCATGCGATTTCAGCCATTCACTTACCCCACTTCACATTCTACCTACTGGTTAATTGTCACACAAGTCTCTACTGTGATATAGATCAGGGCTATTGGGCCAGGAAAAGTGCACAAGAAAGAATCCAACACACAATCAAAGGAGGAAAAATGTGCATGCAGCGGGATAAAAGCAGGTCAAGAAGGAAGCAAATGAGCAGGCATGGAAAGATAAAGCATGTGTGCGGTGGAGAAAGGTAGGATAAAGATGGAAAGGAAACACAGAACAGAGGAAGTTGCGACAGGGTTGGTGTAGCAGGGAAAAGCACATCCAAAGTCAGTGGAAGAGGTAGGTTGAAGAGTTAATGCTGGACAGGCAAAAGTCAAGGAAGACTATAGAAAGACGAACCAACGCAATATGGAAGGACAAATTTATGACTAGTTATGACTAGTATAGACAAGTTAAAGGACGTTTCTGTGGCTAGTTAAGGCTATGGTTAATGCATTATAGGACTTTCATGGATAGGTATGGGCTAACATTTAATGTAACAGAGATATTTTGTAGTTACCTAAGTCTGTAATAACTGAGTTGTACTTAGTCGACCCTGTGTGGTTTTGTAAATGTTATAAATAGAAGGAACTCGCTCTGTATAAGGTTTCCTGGTTCAGTCTGTTCAGTTGGATGTTCATTGTCCATTCATTCAGTTATTTAGAATCAGTTAGTAGTTCATTGTTGAATCAGAAGATCAGTCTAGTAGAAGGAGAAGGATGTTGAGCCGTGGATCTTGCCGCTGTGTGCGCAGACCCCTAGTAAAGTAGAAGAGTCAATCCAGGCTATGCGCGGATCAGTAGGAGTAGATAGAGAATAAACTAGAGAGCATGAGAGCAAGAATATTGAGTCATAAAGACATATCTTAAGAACATTCTGCAATTTGCACGTTGCAAGGTGCTACCTATATTTCTCATGCTAGATGAAGAGCACCTTGGTGGTTTTTCCAAGATAGGTTTCCACATTATTTCCTATGTTATATGGATTAATGTTGTTGAATGGTGAATGTTTATGTGAATGTTTTCTTATCTTGCATTATTATAGTTACAGTTGTTGTTGAATGTATGTCGCAGTATGAATGAATTTAAAAGTATTGTTGGACTATTGTGTATGTGTTCATGGTTAAGCTGCTAAGTTAAAATATAAGTCACGCACTGTCTTTCAAGTACAAGGAATCAATTGTGTCACATAGTTGCACCAATTGTTAAAGTTTAAGGACAAGGTCATGTCGCGCGGGTGGCTTGTGGCACTTGGTTGTCTGTTGTCACAGGGTAAAAGACTCCACCCCATCATCTTTGTCGAGTGCCTTGGTCATGTTCCAAGGGACTATCATCCCTAGCCAACTGCGGAAACATGGTTCTGGAAGTTACCCATTAAGATATCTTAGGTGAGACTGCACATGCCTCGCGGGCGTTGCCAACTGAGCTTGCTCTGTTGAGCCAATGTCTTTTGGTGTCTTGTCGGTATTGTGTTGTTGTTGAACTATGGGTCAAGACAAGAAGGAGGAAGAGGCCAACAAATGGTTCCATTGCCGGGACCTGAAATGTTAATCATTTGAGTCAAGGGAAATGTTGTGGAATCCGACGAAGAATGAGATAGAGGACTAGATGGAGTCTAAGACGCTAGCATTTGTGCAAGAAGAGAATGCGGGATCTTAGTAAAGCGCAGAAAACTGGGTAGACCAGTACATATACACTGATATTTACGAGATATTCTTCACATAGTTTCCCATTGTGCTGCATGAGTGGATGTCAAGATTGGCAAGAAGGCAGAAAAATTTTGGGAGAAGAGAAGCAGTCGAGTGGAGTGATCTGTTGGTGCGTGAAGTAACCAGCGTAAGTAACACCATCTCTAGAGCTGTTGAATTTTGGGTTGACAGTATTTTACAAGGATATATTACTGAGTTTTTAGTAAAGGCTATAACCTCATATAGTGAGGCTGAAATAATTTTTTTCCAAGGACCCCAAAGAAGATATTTATTATCTCTTAGTACATTGATCAAGATGCTCATTTATGAGAAGGGTATCTTGCAGTTGAGTAGTTGAGTCGCATACCCCGGAGGAAGGCTATGTCAAGGATGGCCTATCAAGAAAATGGGAAATGGTGAGTTGAGATGTTCCTAGGAAGTACAAAACCTAAACTAGAAGCTGGATTCCTAAGGAGTTGAAGGAGAATCAGATCAGGGAAGAGAAGAAAGATAGAGGAAGGTTGATGAGCTCCTAGTCTATTCGAAGAGAGTGAACACGAACTTCAGTCACAGGTAGACGAAGGATCTTGTAACAAAGAGGAGGACTATAGCCCAATTTTAGAAGGATCAAAAGACTCTGAAGAGACTGTCGAGACACCAAGGTCAGGACACAACTACATCACACCAGGAGTATCGTGAGAGGTAAGGTCTAGAGCCTCATCTCCTGAAAGAGTTGTTAATACTGATAGTACTGGAACTGGGACAAGCATGCAAGAGAAAAAAACCTCATTTAATCAGTCATCAAATAACCTTGACACCAACTCAATGGTTGGGGCAGATATTCGCTTACCCACTTCTAGTGGCAATGGAGCAGAAGATCTAGAGTAGCATTGTTTCATCTATGAATTTGTTTGGATGGTTCCCTTAGTTCAGAACACAGACTTAAAGAAAGTGCAGATGATCTCGACTCTAAGAGGCCATGCGCGGGACTGGTTTATGAAATTATGCATAGTACCATGTTAGAAAACAGGACCGTAGAGAAATAACAGATATATAGTTAAATCATTAAACAAGATGCAAACACATTAAACACATTACAGAGAGACACAGATATAACGTGGTTCACCCAAAAGATGGGCTACGTCCACACAAAAATTGCCAATCCTTTTATTACCATCCAGAAAGATGAAAGGATACAACCTGCAGAAATACCACTGTACTTCCTCTTCACGCTATCACAATATCTCTCACTCAATCACAGGGATTGTTTACAATGCTACAATACAATACAATACCCTACCCAACTGTATTACAATTTTTTTCTTTTATAGGGGAAATACCATGGGAAAATACTACGGTTAACCCAATACCATGGGTCCGTAAAACTATTGGCCAACAAACATTCCCTGAACCCCAAGGTTGGGGAATGAATGTACAGTACACCTAAGGTATAAACACAACTGAATGGAATCTATGGATCTAGAAGATCTGGCTCCACAACCAACAATCTCCCACTTGGAGACTAATCACAGCAACTCCATCGTTGATGCACTTGCTGCACTATGCTCTGGACCTTGGACTTGGAAAATTTCTTATTTTCACCTTCATGCTTGAAGGACAATAGAAACCGAGCAGGAACTCAGTTTCTCTTTGGTTACTCCCTTTTTCAACATGTCTACAGGATTATGGCTAGTATGTATCTTTTCTACTTTTAACAGTTCTTCATCTAGAACAGATCTTATGAAGTGGTACTTGAGTTGTATATGTTTATTCTTTGAATGAAAGGCTGAGTTATTTGCAAGATGAATGGAACTCTAGATGTCACTGTACATCATGCTATTCTCCTGATTCTTACCCAATTCCTCCATAAACCTCTGCAACCAAATCATCTCCTTACTAGCCTCTGTAGTAGCAACATACTCTGCTTCCGTTGTTGAAAGTGCAACAACCTGTTGTAGTTTTGAAATCCAACTTACTGTTGTTCCACCCACAGTAAACACATAACATGTGGTGATCCTCCTACTGTCTTTATCACCAGCCATGTCCACATCAACATATCCCTGTAGAATAGTGTCTGAACCTCCAAAACATAATGCATGAGAAGTGGTACCTCTCAAATACCTCAAAATCCACTGTATTGCTTTCCAATTTTTTTTTCCTGGATTATTTATATACCTACTCACAACTCCCACTGCATGTGCAATATCTGGTCTTGTGCACACCATGGCATACATCAAGCTTCCAATCATTGATGAATAGGGAATCCTTGACATGTAATATGTCTCTTCTTGTGTCTCTGGACACATCTCCTTACTTAGTTTGAAATGGCCAGCTAAAGGTGTATTAACTGGTTTTGCATTCTTCATTCTAAACCTCTAAAACACCTTTTCTATGTACTCACCTTGAGACAATGTCAATTTGATATTTTTCCTGTCTCTTGTTATTCTCATACCAAGGATTTGTTTTGCAACACCCAAATCCTTCATCGCAAATGATTTAGCTAGTTTTCTTTCGAGCAAATTTATAGCTTGCATGTTAGATCTTGCAACAAGCATGTCATCCACATACAATAACAAGATAATATATCTTCTATTATCTATCCTCTTGAAATAAACACAGTGGTCATAATGACATCTATCATAACCTTGTTCTGTCATAAACTTATCAAATTTTAAATACCACTACCTTGGAGCTTGCTTCAGGCCATACAAGCTCTTCTTCAACATGCAAACCAAATTCTCCTTCCCTTTGACCTCATACCCCTATGGCTGCTAAATATAAATCTCTTCCTCCAAATCCCCATGGAGAAAGGTTGTTTTTACATCTAATTGTTCAAGATGCAAATCTTCTACCGCTAGTAGACTTAAAATAGTTCTAATTGAAGTCATTTTAACAACAGGAGAAAATATTTCATCAAATTCTATACCTTCCTTTTGTGAAAACCCCTTTACAACAAGTCTACCCTTGTACTACTTCTTGCCTCCATCTTATTCCTTCAACTTATAAACCCATTTATTTTGCAATGCCCTTTTTTCTACAGGAAACTTGACCAAATCACAAGTTTGGTTTCTTACCAATGAGTCCATCTCCTCATCCATGCCTTGCTCCCACTTCTTTCTATTTTCTACATGCATTGCTTCTTCATAACATTATGGTTCACCAGAATCAGTCATCAATAAATAATACATTAAAGGAGAGAATCGTTCAAGGGGTCTACTTAACATGGTATATTATCTTACTATTGCAGGAGATTCAGGTACCTATTGTTGCTCTTGATTTTCTGGTGCCTTTAGAACTTCATTTTCTTTGATTTCATCAAGCATTGTGTACTCTATGTTTTCCTTTTCCACTTTCTTTCCCTGCAACCAATATTTTTACATGACCTTTTCATTGAATACTACATCTCTACTCCTACTGATTTTGCAATTTCCAAAATCCCATAAGCGATAACCAAAATCATCCAACCCGTATCCAATAAAGGTACATTTCTTGGATTTAGCTTCAAGCTTTGTTCTATCATCTTTATCAATATGGACAAATGCTCCACAACCAAAAGTTCTCAAAAATGAGTATTTTACCTGTTTACATGTCCATGCCTCCTTCGCAATCCCACCATCCAAAGCACTTGAAGGCCCTCTGTTTATTAAATAAACATCAGTGTTTACAGCATCAACCCAAAACTGTAAGGGAAACCCTACATGCAATTTCATACACCTTGCACACTCCATGATCATTATGTTCATCCTTTCTGACACACCATTTTCTTGTGGTGTTTCAGGGACTGTCTTCTCTCTACAAATCCCGTTGTGTGAACAGTAACTATCAAACTCCTTGCTGCAGTATTAACCTCCATTATTAGATCTGAGACATTTCAACCTTTTTCCTGTCTCATTCTCAACCAAAGATTTCCACTTCTTAAAAGTATCAAACACATCAAATTTATGTCTAATGCAATAAACCCAATTTTTTCTAGTTGCATCATCAATAAAAGTAACATAATAACGAGAGCCACCAAGAGATTGTACCTAAGCTAGTCCCCATAAATCTGTATGGACAAGTTATAACTTTATCATTCTTATTTTGTTTCCCAACCCAAAGAAATCTAACTCTCTTCTATTTTCCATAAACACAGTTCTCACAGAATTCCAAACTTACCTAATTCAGATATGGAAGCAGTTTCCTTGAGTGGAGAATCAACATCCCCTTCTCACTCATGTGGAAAATCCTATGATGCGACAACGTCGCACCTGTTTTAGTGGAAGCTACAGAGATAGAGTAATTAGTATTATGAGGACATAAATATAACGTACCTACCCTATATCCTTTTGCTATTACCAGTTATCCTTTAGTGATCTTCCACCACGTTTCTCCAAACATAGACAAATAACCATTATCTCCCAACTACCCTGTTGAGATCATATTTCTTTTCATAGTAGAAATGTGCCTTACATATTTTAGCATCCATTCACTTCCATTATTTAACTTAATCTGCACCTTACCCTTTCCAATAATTTTACATGGTTCATCATCCCCCAATAAAACATGTCCAAAATCACCTTGAACATAATCATGAAATAATTTCCTATGGGGTGTAGTATGACATGAAGCCCCTGAATCTACTACCCAATAATTGCTAGTATTATCTAATGCAAGAATCAAAGCATCTTGTTGTTGATGTATTTGTAACTTCGGAATGTATTCACTTGTATAACTTACATATTGTACCCCGATGTTTATTCTGGGAAGTATCTGTAATGTAATTGATCCATGTCATGCCCTTATGTTCCAATCGGGAGATTCAATAATGTAAAAAAGTCATGTAAAGTCATAAAGTATAACCCTCCTTATTGATCAAGGGTTAAAGTCCCCGTAGTTGTGGGGCCTAGGATTATTAGACTCTCCTAAAGAAGTCGGCCCTAGTGATTTATTTTCAAGTCAGAAAGTAGTATGAATAGAGAGGGAGACTCTCTATTTATCACACATTCATACTCATTCACTCACACTCAGTTGTAGCACATAACTGAGAGAGAGAGAAGTAGCTGGGATAAGAGAAAGAGAGACTACTGTTGTCGGGAGATCATCTTACTGTCTTTGGGTTTTACTTTTGGTGCTGATTCTATCTCTTAGGAACTTGTGGGGTTTTCTCCTTTATGGTTTCCCCGAGGAAAATATTTGTGTTCATTGTTTCTTGTATTTGATTGATGTGCTTGTTATTCTCTCAGATAAGATCCTAATATCATATAGCTTAAATGTTAAAAATCTAACATGGTATCAGAGATAACCTGAGAAGAAGACACTGTGCAGCTGCGGAAACTAGGTCTTCCTACTTTTTGGATCTCTCTCCATAGATTTTCAGCAAAAGGAGGTTGGGTTGACTCTCCTCTCCAAGGCGCATCTTTCTGTCAAAGCAGAATCTGATTCTGAGCATTTTCAGTTTTTTACCCAACAATGCTACCAGAAATTAGGGCTTTCCACCAACGTGGAATTTTTGAGTGACCCAAGGCCTGGATTGATCTCCTTCCCAAAATCGAATTTTAGAGATCAAGATCAGAGTTTTTAGTTGGGTAGAACTCTGGGAAATTCAAACCCTAATCTGCTCCTGAACCAGCTCTGCAGAAATTCAGCTCCAGATCTAGTTCGGACATCTTAACCTGGTAAGATCTAAATCTTTTGTATTTCCATTTGAGTTTCTCTGTTAAGATGTCTCATCATACCAAGCTTGATGAAAAGCTTGAGGGAGATGATAACTTTCGAGCCTGTAAGTATAGGATCTCTTTGGTCTTGGAAGAAAATGAGTTGGACTCCTACATGAATGAGGAGGTTCCAGTTCCAGAGGGAGATGAGGCTAAGGCCTTACACAAGAAGAAATTGGTCATGGCTAAGAGGATTATTGTTGATTCAATCAAGGATCACCTCATACCATAGGTGTCCTCCCTAAAGACACCTAAAGAGATGTTTGATGCCCTAACCAAGCTATTTGAAGGGAAGAACATAAACCAGAAGATGACTCTGAGAAACCAACTAAAGAATGTAAAGATCCAGAATGCGGAGACCATCCAGTCTTACTTTACAAGGGTCTCTTAGATCAAAGAATAGCTAGAAGCAGTAGATGAAGATGTAGAGAATGCAGAAATTGTGATGACCACCCTGAATGGTCTTCCTAGGGCATGGGACTCTTTCATTCAAGGAATCTGTGACAGGAAGAAGCTAATCAAATTTAGCAGACTATGGGAGGAATGCTCACAAGAAGAAGCTCGAATAGTAGCTCAAGAAGAAAATATGGGAAATGAAGATCAAGCTCTCACAGTCCACACCAAGAAAACCAGAAAGGACCATCATCACTCCAAAGGTAATCATTCACACTCTAGAATAGACCTATCTACTATCAGATGTTACACATGTGACAAGAAAGGACACAATCCAGATATTGTCCTAAAAATAAAGGGGGTTCTCACAAGAAAAAGGGAAACAAGAAAATACATCATGCTGACACTGCAGAAGATGATGAACCTCCCAAGAAGAGAGCCAAACAAGAAAGTGATGATTCTTCAAGTAATGAAGAATATGTTCTGATCTCTGCCCTCATGGGAACTGTATCACATGGAAGCAATGATTGGCTTATAGATAGTGGTTCTTCCAAACACATGATGGGATTTAAGGAATCCTTTATGAAAATATCAGAACATGAATCACCCCACAAGGTGAAACTTGGGGATGACTACCAGTATCCAATAAAAGGTAGTGGTGAATCCTCCTACAAGCTAGACTCTGGAAATTCTATGAAAATGAAGGATGTCCTATTTGTACCAGGACTAAAGAAGAACCTTCTCTCCATCTCCAAACTAGATGCAAAAGGAATGAGGGTTGCATTTTTAGATGGCCAAGTCCTCATGTGGCCAAAAGGAAAGACTATTTATGATGCAATAGTAATTGGAGAGCAAGAAGGAGGACTATACAAATTAAAGGGCCAACCAGAACAAGCTTTGGTTCATGACTCAGTAGAACCAAATGAACTTTGGCATAGAAGGATTGAACATATGCATTACAGGTCACTACGACTTGCAAGCAAAGTTGTTGAAGGTCTTCTAGAAATGTAGACAAAACATGAAGGTGTATGCAAAGGATGTGCGAAAAGAAAGAACACGAAGAAGACATTTCCAAGTAGCAAGAGCAAGTCAAAATGAATCTTGGAGATCCTCCACTCTGATGTATGCGGTCCAATGTCATCCAGCTCTCTAAGCAGGTATGTATATTATGTTCCATTCATTGATGATTTTTCTAGGAAGACATGGATATACTTCATGAAGAACAAATACAAAGTATTCAACAAGTTCAAGGAATTCAAATCCTTGATTGAAAACTACACAGAGAAGAAGATCAAAAAAAATTTATCAGACAATGGCGAAGAATTCACATCAAATGAATTCAAGGAATTATGCAAAGATTCAGGGATTAGGAGGGAGTTAACCACTCCATATAATCCACAGCAGAATGGGGTTGTAGAAATAAAGAATAGAACGATCGTGGAAGTTGTAAGGGAAATGCTTCATGATCAAGATATTCCCATGCATCTATGGGCAAACGCTACTAGAACAGCTGTGTATGTATAGAATCATACTCCACACATAGTACTTGAGAACAAGACACTTGAAGAAGTATTTTCTGGCAAGTAACCAGAAGTCAGTCATCTCAGAATATTTGGTTGTCCAGTGTACATACACATTCCAAAAGAAAAGAGGACAAAGTTAGACCCTTCATGAAAGAATGGTATATTTGTGGGATACTCTGAAAGCTCGAAGGATTACTGAATATACTTTTCAAGATTCAAAAAGGTCGACATCAGTAGGGATGTAATCTTTCACAAAGACTCATCTTACAACAAATCCAGAAAGAGACCTGCTAAAGAATCTGAAGAAACAGAAGTACCCAGAATTCATGACACAACCATGAATGAAGCAATTCTAGAAGAAGATCGAGAAGTAAAAGAACCTCCAGAACCTATAGATCCACCTCAAGAAAAGAATCCTCACAAGAGGAAACCTGCTTGGGTACGAGAAGCTATCCAAGGTGGAGAAAGATATGGGGCTCCAGAAGAAATACATAGAGAAAGGAAAAGAACCATGTCCTGTTTCGGTTATGTAGCCTTATTATGTGACTTCATTGATAAAGAACCTTCCAACTATGAAGAAGCGGAATAAAAGAAAGAATGGAAGGATGATATGATCGAAGAGTATCAATCGATCATGAAGAATTATGTTTTGGATGTTGTCCCAAGACCAGAGGGGAAGTCTGTTGTGACTTCCAAATGGATCTATAAGATCAACCATGCTGCAGATGGTAGCATAGAGAAATATAAAGCAATATTTGTGGCTCGTGGTTTCTCCCAGAAAGAAGGAATAGATTATGAAGAAACCTTTGCTCCTGTAGCCAAATATACTTCCATCAGATCAGTACTTGCTTTAGCTATAGTAATGAAGTGGAAAGTACACCAGATGGATGTCAAGACAGCTTTCTTGAATGGTGTAGTAGAAGAGGAAGTATATGTGGAACAACCACTTGATTTTGAGACACATGACAAAGAGACTCATGTGTGTAAATTAAATAAATCCCTGTACGGTTTGAAACAGGCACCTAGGACATGGTATGGTAGAATTGATAGCTTCCTATCCAGTTTGGGCTTTGCCAAGAGTAAAGTGGATTCCAACCTTTACTACAAGGTTGAAGAAGGGAACCCAGTGATACTCCTGCTGTATGTAGATGATCTATTTGTGACAGGTAAGGATGGGTTGATTGCTAATACAAAGAGGAAGCTTACTGCCGAGTTCGAGATGAAGGACTTGGGTATGATCCACTACTTTCTAGGCATGGAGGTGTGGCAGAATGAAGATGGAATTTCCCTGGGACAAGGGAAGTATGCAATAGAGATATTGAAGAGGTTCAGGATGATGGACTGCAAGGATATGACCACACCTATGGCATCAAATCTGAAGCTATTGAGTGATGCTTCATCAGAGTCAGTTGATGCTATGATGTATCATTAGATGATTGGGTCCTTGATGTACCTGATGAATACGATACTAGATATTTTCTTTGTTGTGAACACATTGAGCCAGTTCCCCAGTTCCCGGTGAATCTGAGACATGTTCACTTGGTTGTTGCAAAAGCATATTCTAAGGTACCTGAAGGGTACAGTTGATTATGGGCTCAAGTATGAGGCGAATCAAAAGATTAACCTGGAAGGTTATGTGGATTCGGATTGGGCAGGCAGTGCCACTGATAGGAATAGCACTTATGGGTGTTGCTTCAGTATGGGATCAGGTGTGATCTCCTGAAGTTAGCAGGAAGAAATACTGTGTGGTACTAAGTACAGCTGAAGCAGAGTATGTTGCAGCTTGTTCAGCTAGTTGTGAGGCTGAGAAAGCTATTGTATGATTTATTTGATCTCCAGATGGATGCTACTTGTATATATTATGACAACCAAAGTTGTGTGAAGTTGTCAGAGAACTCGGTGTTCCACGACAAGTCGAAGCACATCAAGATCAAACATCACTATATCATGGATATGGTGCAGAGAGTAGTAGTGAAGCTCCAGTATGTTGCCATGGATGAATAGATAGCCGATGTATTGACCAAGACATTAGCCAGAGTGAAGTTTGAGTACTTCAGGGAGAATTTTGGTGTTCTCTATATCGAGGTTCCTTCCAAGGGGAATTGATGAGTATGTGAGCCTTTCTAACATGGTGAGAGGATTGGTTCCTTCCATGATCAGATTTAAGTGTTGTTCCCTTCTGACATGGTGAGAGGATTGGTTCCTTCCATGATCAGATGTAAGTGCTATGCCTTTCTGAAATGGTGAGAGGATTGGTTCCTTCCATGATCAGATGTAAGTGCTGTGCCTTTTTAACATAGTGAGAGGATTGGTTCCTTCCATGGTCAGATGTAAGTGTTGTGCCTTTTTGACATGGTGAGAGGATTGGTTCCTTCCATGGTCAGATGTAAGAGCTGTGACATGATGATAGGACTGGTTCCTTCCATGGTCAGATATATGTGATGATACCACATCCAGTATGAAAAAGGACTGGCTCTGTGATGACACCTCCAGTATGAAAAAGGACTGGCTCTATGTAGATGCCACATCCAACATGAAAAAGGGCTGGCTCTGTGATGACACATCCAGTATGAAAAAGGACTGGCTCTGTGTAGATGCCACATCCAGCATGAAAAAGGGTTGGCTCTATGATGACACATCCAGTATGAAAAAGGACTGGCTCTGTGTAGATGCCACATCCATCATGAAAAAGGGCTTGCTCTGTGATGACACATCTAGTATGAAAAAGGCCTAGCTCTGTGTTGGTGCCACATCCATCATGAAAAAGGGTTGGCTCTGTGATGATACATCCAACATGAAAAAGGGCTGGCTCTGTAAAGGACTACATCTAGTATGAAAAATTACTGGCACTGTAGATGTGCATCCAACATGAAAAAGGACTGGCTCTGTCGATAAAGACCTGCATGGAGGCTAGGCCTACACCTGGCATGAAAAAGGGTTGGCTCTGTAGAACTTCCTATGACGAGTAGAATTGAGATAGCACTAGTGATGATGACCCAGTGATGATCCAGATCAAGTGATGATCCAGACTTGATGATGATCCAGTGATGATCCAGATCCATTGATGATCCAGACTTGATGATGATCCAATGACGATCCAGACCCAGTGATGATCCAGACTTGATGATGATCCAGTGATGATCCAGACTTGATGACTTGACGAAATAGATGACTTGATGATGATCCAGATGATACAGAGAAGAATAATTGTGCTAATAAATTGTGTCAAGAGAATACCTTCCTAGTTAAGAGGGAGTGTTGATGTATTTGTAACTTCAGAATGTATTCACTTGTATAAATTATGTATTATACCCCAATGTTTATTCCAGGAAGTATCTGTAATGTAATTGAGTCATGTCATGCCCCGATGTTTCTATCGGGAGATTCAATAATGTAAACAAGTCATGTAAAGTCATAGAGTATAACCCTCCTTATTGATCAAGGGTTAAAGTCCCCGTAGTTGTGGGGCCTAGGATTATTAGACTCTCCTAAAGAAGTTGGCCCTAGTGAGTTATTTTCAAGTCAGAAAGTAGTATGAATAGAGAGGGAGACTCTCTATTTATCACACATTCATACTCATTCACTCACACTCAGTTGTAGCACATAACTGAGAGAGAGAGAAGTAGCTGGGATAAGAGAAAGAGAGACTACTATTGTCAGGAGATCATCTTACTGTCTTTGGGTTTTACTTTTGGTGCTGATTCTATCTCTGAGGAAGTTGCAGGGTTTTCTCCTTTATGGTTTCCCCAAGGAAAATCTTTGTGTTCATTGTCTCTTGTGTTTGATTATTGTGCTTGTTATTCTCTCAAATAAGATCCTAATATCATACAGATTAAATGTTAAAAATCTAACACTTGTAACACATCACCCGCTACATTCACTTCCTGAGTAGTCTCTTGTTTCCTATCTCCTTTATTCTTTGGAGCTCTGTAGTATTTCTTCAGATGTCATTTCTTACTACAGTTCCAACACTCTATTTTTCTGAATCTGGACTTGGATCTGCCCTTTCCATACTTGTTGCAGTTTCCTGGGCTCTTTCCTCTCTCCTTTTGTCTCCTTCTGCTCTCCATGGTCAACGCATTCCTTGATGTCTCACCTATGATTTTTCTTTGCATTTCCTCGCTAATAATAACACTAATGACATCATCAAACTTAAGAGTGTTTGAACTAGGGATAGAGTTACTTACAGCCATGACCAAGCTATTCCAGCTTTCTGGCAATGAACACAAGACTAGAAGAGCCCTAACCTCATCATCAAAGTTAACTTTTACAAAACTTAACTATCTGGTAAGTGTATTAAACTCATTTAAATGATCAACAACAGATCCACCTTTTGACATCTTCATATTAAATAAACGCTTCATTAAAAATTTCTTGTTGGAAGCTGAGGGTTTTTTGTAGAACTTACCCAATGCGCTCATCACACCCTTTGTTGTTTTTTCTTTTGAAATATTGAAAGCTACTGACTAAGCCAGGCATAGCCATATTGTTCCAAGTGCCTTTCTGTTAAGAACCTCCCATTCTTCATCCTTCATAGTCGTCGTCTGTTCTTCTTTTCTGCCCAATGGCACATACAGATCCTTCTGGTACAGATAGTCCTCCATTTGCATCTTCCATAACTGATAGTTTTGGCCATTAAATTTTTCAACCCTAAACTTTCCTTCTTTCACCATTGCTCCCACTCGAACCAGGAACCCTTATTTTCTGCGAGTTTACCAGCCAAATATACCATTTGGCTCTTATACCAATTGTTAGAAAACATGACCGTAGATCAATAATAGATATACAGTTAAATCATTAAACAAGATGCAAAACACGTTAAACACATTACAGAGAGACACAGATATAATGTGGCTCACCCAAACGATGGGCTATGTCCACATAGAAATTTCCAGTCCTTTTATTACCGTCTAGAAAGATGAAGGGATACAACCTGCAGCAATACCACTGCACTTCCCGGCTTCACGCTCTCACAGTCTCTCTCACTCAATCAGAGAGATTGTTTACAATGCTACAATACAATACAATACCCTACCTAGCCGTATTACAATGATTTTCTTTTGTAGGGGAAATACCATGGGAAAATACTACGGTTAACCCAATACTATGGGTCCGCAAAACTATTGGCCAACAAACATCCCAAAAAAAATTGTTGGGGGTGCTACCCCCTAACCCCAAGGTTGGGGAATGAGTGTACAGTACACCTAGGGTACAAACACGACTAAATGGCCTCTCTAGATCTAGAATATCTGGCTCCAAAACCAACATACCACTAGCAGTACCATAGAAAACCCTTGAAGATATACGAGCCGCAACGATCTCTGAGTTTAGAAAACCTAAATCTGAGTCACGGTGTATCACTGAGATCAAGGAAATCAAACAAGCATTGGTAGAGTCACTATGGAACTTTGACCAACGGTTTAAGACTTTGATGGCCAAAGTAAGCTTCCAAATGTTTGATTTTTAGCATAAAGAGTGGTTTATTGCCACATTATTACCACACATCCGAGGCCCATTGATGTAACAAAAGATCAAGTCACAGATGAAAGCGCTAGAATTGGCAATGAAGCTGGAAGCCCCACCAATCGAGGATGGTGCCACAGGAATGGTAGAGATTCAGTTGTAGTCGACTAATCTAACGATACAGCTTCAAGACATCAAAAAGGGTAAGGAATCCCACAAATATTTATGGTGTACAAAATGCATAACGAACGGACACACCAAGGATAATTGTTTGACCTTCATGAATTACATCTCATCCAGTGTGCCAAACCCATTGAGTGCCCATGGACTACCCCGGTGTCGCATATTCCAGACTAGAGGACACCGCGACAAAGACTGTCTATACTTGCAAAAGATTGTAAGCACTCCAGCAAACCTATTCTGTAAATTTAGTAATTCAATAGAGCATGAAGAGAAGGATTGTAGGGAATACCAACTCTTGAAGGAAAATACAGTTGACACATACTTGATGAAGAATGAGGGGCATACTCAGGCTAAACCAGCACAAGCATCATATCATTCTGCTCATTTCCTGCCCGATCAGTATCAGAGCTAGTACCAGCCTCAGTATGCACCACAATAACCATATGCACAGTAGAATCACTATTAGTCTCTCTACCAGCAGAATCAGTACCCTCCACAACAACCACACCCTCAAGGAATGGGTGGAAGAAACTCCAGAGGAAGAGGAGGAGGAGGAGGATTCGGTAGAGGAAGAGGTCAGGTTACATGCTATAACTATGAACAACCAAGTCACTATGCCAGAGATTTCCTTGAACCTACAAAGACATGTTCATACTGTAAGGGACAAGACTATAATGTGTAACAATGTCCTCAATTGATTGCAAAATGGCAAGAAAGGACCATCACAGGTCCTACCCATGTGTTGCTAAACTGATAGATCCAAACGTTGTTGTCATAACATGAGGAGGTGTTGCAGTTGGAGCTGATCAAGAAACCCCACAAGAACAACTACAGTCGCAGGTACGACCTACGACGCAGAAGAAGGTGCCATTCGACGTTCAAAAGTAGAAGAAAGTATTATTGGACGTGCGACTAGAGTTTGTCGACCCAAAGCAACCATTTTCCTCAGCAGAAGTAAGGGAGATTCCTAAATGATTCCAACAATTATTCCAGAAGAAAATATGAAAAAAGTTTAGTAAACTCAAGTCGTTTCTATCAAGTTGCTTAGCGTTAATACAAGATAAAGATGGTATCACAGAACTACAAGCATTGATAGAAGAAACACCAGTAGAGCCACAACCCAAAAATAAAGTTAACCAGGTCAGCAAGAAATTCAAAACTAGGCATGAGTTAAGAATGACTGCACAGATAGGATACTATGACATGGATTACATCATCTTAGATCTAGGCTCTGGCATCAATATTCTGACACGACGAACCTGGGAGAGTATGGGAAAGCCGCACTTGGACTGGTCTCCTATCTAGTTGTGACTTGCAAATCAAGCAAAGGTCCTACCCATTGGTCGGTTGAGTCAAGTTCATGTCGACATTGAGGGGTTGCGCACATTTGTGGACTTTAAAGTCATTAACATTGTTGATGACATGAATCCATATCTTGCATTGTTGGGGATAGATTGGGACATAGCAATCACACTATTATCAACTTCAAGAAAGGGATTCTCTCATTCAAGGATAAGGAGATGAGAGTAGTGTCGCCTATAGATCCATTGGAAGGAAAAAGATACGTCGAGCCTGTCTACAATGAGGGACAGGGTGACTATCTCAACCAAATCAACAATGTCACTTCCATGCAAGAATATTATTTCAATCTGACAATGGATGGAAACCTGATCTAGAAGGGTGCTAGTTCCTGCACGTCCAACTCAGGGGAGGCCTTGGAGAATTGTAAAAACCGGCTGCATGAGGTATCTCTGAGAAGGTGCACCATAGTTACAAGATCTGTGCAATGAGTGGAGAACAAGTTATGAGAGTTTACCTAACCGTACGACCTTCCTAATTGAATTTGAAAACCTTGTAACAGAGTCAAAGCGCTTGTCTCCATTAGATCATGTACTAAAGGCTAAACCCACTAGATGTTGGGGTACACACAAGAAGTTCATAATAGAATGGCCACAATGCAGAAGAGATTCGGTGAAGAAGTCGCCACCCTGAGTCACAAGTACATAGGATTTTCGAGCCCTGTACATCACATAAATCAGTGTCTCACCATATTTGCAGAATACCCGCGACATGAATGGGTCCACCATTTCATTCACACGTTGGAAATGACACCTAGAACATGGTATGAATCTATGGAGTTGTGGAAAGCAACCCAAGATTGGGAAGGGCTCACCAAGAATTTTATGAAAACATTTGAATTTGTTGATGAAATACCTACAATTAATGTTGTGCTTCAAACGATAAAGGAGAAGATATTTGCTGAAATTCCTGTCGAAGAGGCCAATTCTCACTAGTGCAGCATGACCATTCAACAAATGGATGGCTTGCTACAATCTAGTTGGAGACCCAGATGATGATCTGACTAACATAAACATACCGGAATCAGAGGGCACACGCGCAGTATAAGGAAGCGGTATTTCCAGTGACCAGTTCCTACAGCCGCTGAAAATCAAGAAAGGAAACATTGGGTCCCTAGAGAACCCAAAATTCGCCAATATAGGAGATTATTGGGATGAAGAGACAGTCATGAAGATCACAGACTTGCTGCATGAATACCAGGACCTATTCCCTACCAATTTCTCAGATATGAAGGGAATAGTCGGTGACCTAGGGGAAATGAAAAAGACCCCTACGACCAGATGCTAAACCCAGTAAGCAACGACCCTATAGGTTCAATCCAAGGTATAAGGTAAAGGTAAAAGAAAAATTGGATCGCATGCTAGATGCATAAATCATTGAACCTATTGAGGAATCAGAGTGGATCATCCCTATAGTGATCCAGGATAAGAAAACAATAGGCTAAGTTAGGATCTCTGTCGACCTGAGAAAGTTGAATGATGCATGCTTGCACGATCCATTCCCAACACCATTTATAGATGAAGTACTTGAAAGCGTTGGAGGGAAAGATATGTATTCATTCACCAATGGCTTCTCTGGCTATCATCAAGTCATAATCATGAAGGAGGATCACCACAAAATGACCTTCGTCACAGAATGGGGATGCTACCAGTATACGGTAATGCCCTTTGGACTCAAGAATGCACCTGCTATTTTCTCAGGAATAGTAGTCTCTACTTTTAAATATTTCATTCATAAATTTCTTGAGGTCTACTTTGATGATTGGGCTATGTTTGGTCTAGTAAGAGACCATATTGAGAGTCTGCGCATGATGCTGGGCTGCTGTCGCCAGTATCAGATCTTGCTCAATTCCAAGAAATGTATTTTTTGTGCACAATTTGGTGTTTTGTTGGGTCACATCATGTGTCGCGATGGTATTTTAGTCGACCCAGCAAAATTTACGATTATCCTTGACTTACCACCACCTACATCAGTCACGCAACTTAGATCAGTGCTAGGACATACATGCTACTACAGGAAGTTCATCAGAGGGTATGTAGAGATCACTGCACCTATGGAGAAACTACTAAAGAAAGATGCAAAGTTTCAGTGGACACCAGCTTTCCAGGAAATCTTGGAAAAATTAAAGAACAAGATGGCCACTGCGCCAATACTGGTATTCCCAGACTAGAAAAAGGAATTTCATGTTCATGTCAATGCATCATCTGTCGTGCTTGGCATAGTCTTGACACAACCAAGAGAGGGTGCACTTGACCACCCTATTGCTTTTTCTAGCAGAAAACTGTCAACGGCAGAAAAGAACTACACAACAACAGAAAGAGAAGGCCTTGCTATGGTTGATGTGCTCCAAAATTTTAGACACTATTTCATGGGTGTACATTTCCATATGTACACTGATCATTCGGGGCTAAAATACCTAGTCAACAAGCCAGTGTTGGGGGGTAAGATCTGTAGATGGATTTTCCTGTTTCAAGAATTTGATTTTGAGGTCATTATCAAACCTGGTCGACTGAATGTTGGGTCAGACCACCTATCGAGGATAGAAAGTGGTGAGGAAACAACCAGCCTCGAAGTCAATTTTCCCGACGCACAACTGTTTGTAGTTACCATGATAGAAGATCATAACAAGGAGTTTAACGTAATCATCCACTTTTTGAATATAGACTATGCGTCTCTAGGATTCTCCGTCAATCAAAAGAAGCTCTTGGTCGTTAGAGCTATTGGTTTTACATTGATCGCTGGACACTTGTACAAGTTGGGCGGGGATGAAATACTGCGTCGCAGTGTTTTTTATTATGAGTGGCCTTGGGTTATGAGTGAAGCACATGCTGGTGTCACAGGTGGACACTACACGGGAAATGAAACTATGCAAAAGATATTGCAGGAAGGATTATGGTGGCCAACCATACACATGGATACTAAGATCTTTTGTAGGCGCTATGATATCTTCCAAAGAACTGGAAAACCATCGCTCCGTGATGAGATGTCGCTTGCACCACAGATAACACTGCAAGCAGTCTACAAGTGGGTCATTGATTTTGTTGGAACAATCAGTCCACCAGGAAAAATAACTAGAGCACACTACATTATCACTACGATACACTATTTAACTAGATGGGCTGAAGCTGCACCTATTAAAGATTGCGCCGTTGAGACTGCAGTGAAGTTTTTATTTGAAAATGTGGTGACTAGATTTGGAAACCTGAAAATTCTACTAAGTGACCAAGGTATGCATTTTTTTAACAAAATTATTGTTGAGCTTACTGTAGACTTCCAGATCCAACATAAGAAGGAAACACCCTATCATCCTCAAGTGAATGGAACAGTTGAAGCCTTTAACAAGATTCTGGATAACACTTTGACCAAGGTATGCAACGTGCACCAAGATGACTGGGATCAGAAAGTATTAGTTGTGTTATGGGTGTACCACGCAACTTGAAAACGATTGACAGGGCACACCCCATTCAGATTGGTATATGGACAAGAAGTTGTTGTGTCAATGGAGTATGTCATGTCGAGTCTACAAATTGTTGCGCTGATGGAGATGCTGTCGAATAGAGGTTGTCGCAACTCATTCAAATGGAAGAGGAACGCTTTGTCACGGGATTTCATCAGACAGTCGAAAAGAAAAGGTAGAAAGCATGGCATTATCGCCATATCCGGGTCAAACCATTCAAAGTCAGAGGAATTGTGTTGCTGTATGACAGTAAATTTTTCAAACACCCAGGCAAGCTAAGAACACATTGGCTAGGGCCATATGTGATTGTTCACATCGATAATGCAGGCGTAGTAAGACTACAAAAACTATACGGGACTTATGTCGCGGGAATGGTAAATGGTAGTCTCCTGAAACCTTACTATAATGGTCACAACATGCTTGGCTAAAGTTGCGCTACTTTTAAAAAAAGAGCGGGAGCACAGGGAAACTATTCTGACGCAAATCTATAGTGAAGCCAGTGACAACGTAGGAAAAAGCGGGACTAACATGCTGGACGACGTTAAAGTACAAATATCCGGCAGATATTGAAGCGGTTATGATAGCTAAACGTCATTAATGTGACAATATATGAGGAGAATGAAAGCATGCTTTTTGGTCCCATCAGTCAGCCGCATCATAACTTCCATAACTATGCTGACAGGTACATCATAACACTCAAGTAGTCAAGTTAATGAAGGAATGTGTCAGCTGAGAAGCCCATGTGATCGATTATACCTCGAACTTCCATCACATGATGACTGTAGGATGCATAGGTGAGTATAAATACAAGGCTTCACCATCAAGCAGTCTTTTACACACACACACAGCATGAGAAAACCAGAGCCGAAGAGTTCCCATAATCAAAGCTTGTCATAGAGTGAGCTGACACCGATTGTAATAGAAATTTCTAGTGCAAGTGAGCTATCTGACATGACTGTCACCTAGGGGTATTCAATTGAAGAGGATATCGTATCGCCCGAAGTACAAAACCCAAAATCGACCCGATGGCATGAACAAGAAAGAAGCCTGCTCCTGCGGTTGCTCCGGATCCTGTTCCACCCCCTAGTTTGGGCCCTGTGTCGAACCCTATTAAGAACCCACCAACTACACCTACATAAACTACCATGGATATGAGACAGGCTGGCGAGAGAGTGATTGGAGAGTTGTCTAGGCTAGGACTGCCGAGGAAACGCAAGGCTAAGGCCGTCGTGGACAACCCTGGGAAAGAGTTGATGGAGGAGGACTTTCTGGAGGAAGAGCTGATGGAGGATGACACCCCACCCTGCAGAGACCCGGATGCTAAGGAGGAAGAAGAAAACTTCCTGCACTGTTTTCAACTGCGGAGAGCGAAGGTGGAGGCAGAGGCAGTGACGCTTCCCAAGAAAGTGTGCACATTTTTAGTTGTACCATGAATCCCTGATAGCATACCCTTGCTAATGGACATAATGCCAAAGCTTGCCAAGTTGGCATTCGAGGATGTTGAAACTCACCAGCAGCTGGGTTTGGAAACAAAATCACTGCATGGTCATGATTCAAATCAGGCCGAATAGGACCGAGGTTCTAAAACCCATGAAGTGGGCTACTGGAGTCGACCAAGCAAGATTGATGAAGTTACTATTCATGCCGCATTTTGGCCACAGCCTATAGGCCAATACATATGTGAAACAGCTCCTGGTCTATTTCCATAGAGGATGCCTATGGATTGATTGATCATACGCGGTCGACGTCGAGCTTATCTTGTCGATCACAAGACTTTCGAAGAAAGGACACGACCCCGCGCCGTATTTGTGCCAAAACAGGGATACCACCAAGATGAAATTGAAGTATAAGCTTCAACACATGGGTAGGGGATTCCTAATTTCCCCTATCGAATATGCTAGTGTGCAGTTCACTGCAAGGATCCTATCTTGCAAGTTGTTGCACAAGATGAGGCCAACTGAATGTACCACTGGAGCGGTAGAACTTGTAGATCAATGCACACAAGGTGTGACTTTCAACTAGTCATAGTTCCTGCTGAATGAACTGATAGACGATGCAGTGCAGGCCCAGGAGGATCCTAAATAAAAATTTCACTACTCTTGGCTGCTCATCCTGATCGTGTTCACCTTGTGGGCCAACCCACCAGACTATGAACTAATGGATGTCCCACTACCTTGCCTTGGCACATAGTACCAGAACCTGTGGGAAGATAAGAAAAACAAGATCCGTTGGATGGATAGTAACATTGAGTTTTTTCTGCATGCCGAGGTGCTACGTGATTTTATCTCACGATACCACAGATTCCAGGATGAAACGGTGCACAGATACGTGACCTTCATAAATTTCTAGGTAGGTGCACATAACATGATTTTGGAGCCAAAGAACGACCCTGTTGCCGCCTTTTCACACACTTGGGTCACGTGGCAAAAATCTTCAAGCCACTCGGTGTGTCCTTGAGGGCAAGTCTCGAGTCAAGGCTGTCACCTTGTTCTTGACTCCTCCGTTTAGGCTCAACTCCTAACGAAGCCAAGGGGGGTAGACCCTATTAAGTTACTAAGGACAGTTACTTAGTGTGGTGATGTTAAACTGAATCAGTTACTTAGGAGTTCAAATATTTTAACTATAAGCAATTGAAGATGACAAGATACGAAAATAACACACAAAAGCACAACGCTGATAAACAATATATATATGAAGCAAAAATGACCAATGCCTTAATAATGGAGTCAAATCAAATAGATTAGTGTGCTTGCATGTGTTTGGAGTGAATGTTTTGTGATTGCATCTTGGTATGTTTTAAGTTAAAATTGAAGTATGAATTGATTAAATTAGGATAAGGGGGGACTCCAGATATACCCGAGAGTACTTGGAGTATGTCCAAAACAAAACCTTTACGGCTACCCGCAAGGAATATGTGGGCTGAAATGGAGTCTCTGGGGCTATTGTTCATAACGCACCCATTATGGTGTGACAGAGATCGGTGCCCCGACGTCACTTTTCAGTAAGTTCCTTCTTCCTTTGGGTATTTTGCCACCGTAGAGGTTCGATCAAGGTGTTGGATTTTCACCTGATGGTTTGTCAATTGGGGAGAGTGAGTCCTAATTATGCTAGTCACCCAAGTGCTTTTGATACAGCTTGACTGATCAGACAAACCGCAGCCAAGTGCAGAGCATACACACTGGAGTCTTGTAAATTTTAATAAGTTTTAACTAAGTGTTCTTGTTTAAAAGAAAAACGCCTCCAAGAACCTCTTTCGATCCAAGTGGATATCAATCGGGGAATAAAGGAGGGGTTAATTTTAAATTGCTGATAAACAAAAGATGAAAAATAAAACAACTACACAAATCTGGTTTTCTGATTAATCCTACCACGAATCTCTTTCCCCTTGCGGGTCACTCGGGAAATCGTGGGGTAAGTATTATGATTACTTTGAAATGTAAGATATGGAGTATGGAATTAAAAAACAAGATCAAGTATACTACCCTACAAATCAGATCAATTCTAGTGAAAAAGAAATAAGCAGAAAATTACAAAAATGGCACCGACGCGAATCCCCCCAGGGGGGATGGGGAATGGGCTCGAAAGAGCCTATTAAAAGAATGATTTTATTATAGTGGTTACAATATCAAAGGACTGATAAATCAGAACTTTCTTGGTCCTTATACAGGCTGAAACCAAGATCTTACGGTTATACAAAAAATTTAAGAATTTTGTGACAAAAGAGAGACCCCTGGGGGGATTTGAGCGCTCCAAAAGCCACTTTGGACAACAGCTTCCTTTATTCTCTATCAGACCTGCTAAAGGACAGAAATCATGTTAGAATAAAAAATTCCCAAAATCACTTTAAGAGTACCTTTGGGTCAGCCTACTTTATCTCAAAAAATAATGAAATTAAACTAGCTAAACCGATGAAAAAGGAACCAAGGAAAGCAAGCTTTCCTTGGGATCTTGGCCTGCTGTTTGTGCAGCCAATTAAGATGCACTGATATTGCAGAATATTGAAATTTATAACAGCAAAAGGAAATCTAATGCATGTGATCTACAATTTTTATTTCAAATTCATGCAAAAAGGACAATTTCCCTACAACTAGATCTGGGATGCTTATGATACCTTTTTTAAGTGCAAGATCTAGGATATGAGCTATGAAATATTAGATCTATGTATATTTTACTTTGATGAAACAGATCCAAATAAAATCACAGCTATGAACTGAAAATGGTAACCGGGTAAAGTGTTGGTTTTTTTTGTAGAAATGAGAAGAAAGAGGAGAGAAGGTCGGATCGTTGCTTGAATGGAGCAAGCTAGAAGGAGGTCCTTTCATGGAGTGCTGAGGGACAGAATATTGAGCTTATTGGATAGGAAAGGAGTCAATCTAGATCCACAACCTCATCCAATTGGGAACCTGCAACTAAATAACACAAGCCTGCACAAACCTCGTGAGATCTGGATATGGATGTATAAAGCAACAAAAATGAGAGATTATGCAGAAATAATCTTATTTAAGCATATAACTAAGATTTTTGAGCATACATCATATGGATAAACAATATTAAACAATCTAGCTTTCCTAGTTTATACCCTTACTAGATTCAGCTGAATCCTTGAAGCCGGATCAGAGAAACAGCACAGAATTTGGCAAGAAGTTGCAGCTACCACATCAGCAGCATAACACTGAGCATCCACACAATCAAAAGCACTACACAGTATAGCCTCCAAAGCTTCTTTATTCACAAATAATGATCAAATACAGAGTTACAATGGCAATCCCTTCAGTCCAACTCTAACTAGCTTGGAAGAGGGAGCCTCCAGCAAGATATATACAATTTGCAGGCCATCTAGCCCAGGGGGGGCGCAATTCCTCATGGAATCAAGTGAAATCAACTGATGGAGAGTTCATCAATGCACAACTGAAGCTAGACTGAGCCTACTTGTCAACCGGGGGCCTGATCTGGCTAACACATCAACCCATACACTGATACATCGGCCCAAAACTCATTCAGATGAGCCAAAACGTGTTGAGGAGAGAGGGAGGGCGAAATTCCCCATAAAGGATGCTCAAGATCAACTCTGGATCTGATTTGATCACCTCCTTCAGTCAAGGATCTGTCAGATCCAGTCGATCTGCTTCAGATCTGACTGATTTCAATCAAATCGGCTGAGAATCCACTGATTTATTGTTTTTGGATTTGCTCCATTATTCATCAATTTATTAATTAAAATAATCAATAATTGATTTTTGGGGCTTTCTGACCTGAGTGATGGAAAATCACTCAAAACTAGGAAATAGCGGGTCCATGGGTTTACATGGTGCTCTTAGCTTGAAAATGAGCACCTACATGACTGAAACCGATTATTTGGACCACTTTTATTACAGACTCAATTTTTCCAATTAAACTATTAAAAAATAGCCTAAGTTTTGGAAAAATTAAAATTTAATAAAAAACACTGAAAAAACTAANGACCCAACGAAGTAAGCGCACCAGGCAGGGTTCATGATTACTAATGATGATGTGGAAACAATTGTCAAGGAGTGGCCTAATGAATGGCATGACCTAGTAGCAGAACCAAGAGGAGAAGGCATAAACCCTGAAGACCCACCCATTAACAAGGGAAATGGCCAAGATAATGGCCAAGGAAATGAGGGAGGCGACGATCAAGACAATCAGTCGTAAGGACGAAAAGATGATGACAGCGGTGATGGTGGATTCAATCAAGGTGATGGAGAACAAACACCTACTAACAAGGACATCTGCAAACAGCCAGCAAGAACAACAACAACAACATAGGCCACACCACAAAAAGAGAAAAGCTAGCAGACGTTGTAGTCGAGTTCGCAAGAAAATCCTCGAGGTTATGAATACACAACAGGTAAACGTGATTGGTCAATTTACAGAGCACGTCAATAAGCTCATAGAGGCCATT
Source organism: Pseudotsuga menziesii (assembly GCA_001517045.1). NCBI lineage: Eukaryota > Viridiplantae > Streptophyta > Pinopsida > Pinales > Pinaceae > Pseudotsuga > Pseudotsuga menziesii. The sequence continues at coordinate 830,026 of LPNX010332812.1, forward strand.
AACGAGGTCAAATCCACTATCAAGGCTGAAACATATGGTTTGGATCCCAATGCCCATTAGTTACACTAGAGCTAGTGTCGCTAATCAAAGTAGAAATCCACAGGCGGGCAATGGAGATAGGGATGACGATGAGTGCATTTGATGATGTTTTCAAAGAGTTTGACACATTGCAGATTGACTTCTCAAATATCACATTGGTAGAATTCTACGAGCTGCAACAAGTAGCTACGACTGAAATACGGCTTCGGGAGAATGTTGTTGCGTATCAGGAAATGAAGTAGAAAAGGAAGGCGAAGCAGCGCAAGATCCTTCTAAAGGAGAAAGAGCAAGAAATTGTGGCATGCGATCAAAGCCACATTGTACTTGTTGAAGCCATTAAAGGAGCGGTTGCAGAGTTCCCACCAAAATTGGGCTAGGAAGATGAAGATTCAACTACTAAGGTTGCCCGACTATCGCAAATTGCGGTGGAACTAGAGAAGTGGGTTAAGGAGCTTCATGCTAAGTAGGTACCGAGCACACCTCCTGAAGTGCTTGAGGAACACAATAAAACAACGTCTGGGGATGTTGGGAAGATAAGTGAAGGAGAAAAATTCTGCACTAAGGTAGTTGAAGTCGTTTCGACGATATAGGAAGTGCTTCTGGAAGATGAGACTAGAGAAGAGATCAGGGAAAATGTGCGGCAAGCTGAGGAGAAAATCACGGCAGCAAAGGCAGAGTTGAAGAAGCTGTCATTTAAGGAAAAGGTTACGAAGATGGCTGAGATCAAGTAGCTGTAGCAGGAAGTCCAAGCTCTTTGTGACCAAGAGCGGACTAGGGAAGCGGAAGTGGAGGCACACCAGTCAGAAGCATCGTGAATCACAGGCCTTGTTCATCCTGTACAACAGAAACTTCAGCATATTACGCAGTCACTAGAGGCAGGACCATCGAAACATATCAGCTCCGACTGTGTGGAGAAATTGATCACACAAGCGGAGGAATTAATAGCGGAAGTTGCTAAAGTGAAACATATGGTGAAGGAATTTCAGGACAAGTTTGGTCCTCCCACGTAGCCTGGGCCAGAGCCCAAGCTAGAGGCTTAAGCTGAGGGCATTTACATTTTTTGAGATATCTATTTTTTCATAGTGGCTTGGGACGAGCCACATGTAAGTGTTGGGGACCTGTTGGGCTAGGAAACGTGCACAAGGAAGAATCTGACGTACACGCAAAGGAGGAAAAATATGCACGTGGTGGGATAAAAAGAAGGTCAAGAAGGAAGCAAATGAACTGACGCAGAAAGATAAACCATGCTCGCGGTGGAGAAAGGAAGGATAAAGATGGAAAGGAAGTGCAGAACAGAGGAAGCTGCTACAGGGTTGGTGTGATGGGGAAAAGCACATCCAGAGTCGGTGGAAGAGGCAGGTAGAAGAGTTAATGTTGGACAGGTGAAATTCAAGGAATATTGTGGAAGGACGAACCAACAGAAGATGGAAGGACAGTTTTATGGCTAGTTATGACTAGTACAGACGAGCTGGAGGACGTTTTCGTGACTAGTTAAGGCTTTGTTTAATGCATTACAGGACTTTAGTTGCTAGGTATGGGCCGGCATTTAATGTAACAGAGATATTTTATAGCTACCTAAGTCTATAATACTGCAGAAGGACGATTCAATAGAATATGGAAGGACAGTTTTATGGCTAGTTATGACTAGTATAGACGAGCTGGAGGATGTTTCCATGACTAGTTAAGGATTTGTTTAATGCATTATAGGAATTCCGTCGCTAGGTATGGGCCGACATTTAATGTAACAGAGATCTTTTATAGCTACCTAAGTCTATAATAATTGAGCTGTACTGAGTCGACCCTACGTGGTTTTGTAAATGTTATAAATAAAAGGAACCCGCTCTGTATAAGGGTTTTTGGTTAAGTCTGTTCGGTTGGATGTTCATTGTTCATTCATTTAGTAAGTTAGAATCAGTTAGTAGTTCATTGTTGACTCAGAAGAGGAGTCTAGTAGAGGGAGAAGGTTGTTGAGCCGCGGATCTTACAGTTGTGTGCGCAGACCGCTAGTAAAGTAGAAGAGTCGATCTAGGATGTGTGCAGATCAGTTAAAGTAGATATAGAATAAAGTGGAGATCATGAGAGCAAGAAGATTGAGTCAGAAAGACATATCTTAAGAACATTATGCAAGTTGCAGGTTGCAAGGTGCTACCTATATTTCTCATGCCAGATGAAGAGCACCTTGGTGGTTTTTCCCAGATGGGGTTCCACGTTATTTCTTGTGTTATATGGATGAATGTTGTTGAATGGTGAATTCTTATGTGAATGTTTCCTTATCTTACATTATTACAGTTATAGTTGTTGTTGAATGTATGTCACAGTATGAATGAATGATTGTTTAAAATTATTGTTGGACTATTGTCTATGAGTTCATGGTTAAGCTGCTAAGTTAAAGTATAAGTCGTGCACTATCTGTCAAGTATAAGGAATCAACTGCATCGCATAGTTCTTCAGTTGTTAAAGTTTAAGGACAAGTTCGTGTTGCATAGGTGGCCTATGGCACTTGGTTGTGCCATTGTCGCAGGGTAAAAGGCACCACCCCATCATCTTTGTCGAGTGCCTTAGCTGCACGCCAAGGGACTATAATCCCTCGCCAACAATGAAAACATGGTTTTGGTAGTTACCCATTAAGATATCTCAGGTGATACTGTGCCTACCTCGTGTGCATTGCCGACTAAGCTTGCTCTGTCGCATCGATGTCTTTTGGTTTCTTATTGGTATTGTGTTGTTTTTGAACCGTAGGTTGAGACAAGAAGGAGGAAGAGGCAAAGAAGGGTCGTTGATCTGCTCCTTGTCCACTTACTGTCATCCAAACATATGGGGCCTTCCCTTATTTCGCAGCCACCTCCTGCCTTATCTATCATGCATATATGGGAAACAAAAAAGTTCTTAGCCATAGATATGGTCTACCTCAATCGTGTCTGTTGGCGAAAAATAGGGTGAGCCGCGGATTTCACGTGCCTTCATAATTCAGTTCTTTGTGCGCCTCCTTTGCTGTGAAATCCTCAACTTTTGTTGTTCTGCACTGGTTGTCTTTGTGGAAACTAGATTCTCTCATGTTGGCTTCAAGTGCCTAGGGATCATTCAATCCTTTTCTCGGGCTTGGGACATGATTCCTTACCTACCTCGAAGTATTTGAGTCCAAAAAATTTCTGGCTATACCCCCCTTCTAACAGCCTATTATCACCAGCGCTTATTCAAAATTTAGCACGAGTACTAAAAGTGGCTCCAACTCGGGGATGCTATCCTCCTTATGAGGTAGAAAAGAACCTATGTAGATCATGTGCCTGATCCATTGGGCTGTTTCGTGGCTATTCCCTGAAAACTTACTAGCGTGTTCTTGAAACAGAATAGATGACAAATAAAAGGAAAAAATGCAGAATTAAAATTCTCGTTAGGCCAAGCTTATTTGATCCTACCTACCCTACTTTACACAAGAATTACCACCTAGTTAGGTGACTTCCAACTCCCAGTGAAGCCAATCAAGCAGGTGACTACGTTTGCAGGCCCTTCTATCCTGCTTGATCAAGGACAGTAATGTGCAGCGGAATGATCGGAGGTTATTCTTGAACCTCTGGTTCTTGTCGTGCATAATTTTCCTATCATTCCCCTTGAATAGATTCTCCATAGGTGTGGACATTGAATCACGACAACCCCTCATAAATCCTGCTATACACTTGTCATTACCAAGCTGCTCCACGTCCTCGACCACAGGATCATAAAACCCATGACTGTCCTGAACCTCTCCTAGCATTTTTTGGCTCCATGATTCCTGCTCCAAAAGTATCTTCTCCTGCATGCTGCTCAGTGGTTCTTCGAAATACTTGTGCAAGAGGAACCCATGACCATCTGTACCTGAGACCTCATCTACTTCGTCTAGAATGTCAGAAACCAAGCCCGGTTCTTCCTCCGTAATTCATAGGAAATGTCTTCAATAGAGTCCGGTGAACTGTGCTCTTCTTCACATAGATAATATGCACTGGAAGAGCAGGAAGAAATGTCCCATTTCGGACCCTCATCTTCTATGCAGTTGTCCTCATATACATCATACAAAGTGGGTCTGAAAACCCCCTCAAAATTCCCACAGACAAGGTTGGAAACAGGAAGGCTACTTTTTTCATCAAACAAATTGTAATATTCCTCCTATATAGGCCCAGATTGCTCATCTGTGTGCTCATAGGAAGAACAACTAGAATGTATGGTAGACGTTGTTTGTCCACTTCCCTCATCAGTCATTCTAAACCATGCCATGACCTCATTCTGTGCTCAATTTGAACTTTTTAACCTTGGTTTCAGAAAATAAAATGAGGCAAAGCATAAGGGCATGCAGTTACCTTCATCTTTTCGACTGTATTCTTCATGGAGGGAAGGGTCGGGGTACAAGAGTGTCTTTGGTTGTGCGTCCCCTTCCTCCTCCAATAATGGAGAAGGCCCTGAGTGTTCCTGTGGGTCTTCAGGGGTGGCATGGACTTGACCTGTGTATAGGGGTCCTCTGACTTCTTGACTTCTCGTGGGGCAGGGGCTATGGTCCATCATGAATACCCCCATCTACCTTTCTATGGCCTTCATCCTCTCATTCATTGTGGTCTCCAGGCTGTCAAAGGGAAGGAGTTGGGGGAGATATTTGTTTTGTGTTCTTTCTTCCTCTTCTCGTTCTATGTTATTTCTTCATCTCCACCTCTATGTCATTTTTAGCATATCGGCCATAGAGGCTGACCATCTTTCGCTAATTCACAATGATAATTCGCTATCAAAGGACTCAGCATACTAGAGTTTGGTCGGGCTAGGAGGAGGCTTGAACTCGGAAGGGATAGCGTCATACACTTTCAAAAACCTGTCAGAGAAATATTGGACAGATTCGCTCTCTTCCCTTCTGATGGAGTACAACTGAGACAAGCATCTCCTGGGGTCCTTCCTTTCTTCCCACCTTTCTTTGAAGGTGTCTTCCAAAGGTTGATAACCCAAGATGGAACCATCTGGGAGACTGGTGAACCACCTCCTTTCCTCTCCAGCAAGGATTTGGGAGAACATTTTGACTTTAATGTCTTTGTGGTCCACTTCTTCTCGGTCAATCCAGTTCACAAACCACCCCAAATGTTCTTCAGTTGAGTACCCCTTCTCACCAGAAAATTGTTTATGTATTTGGGCGTACCCCTTAGGAAGGTTGTGAAGGATTTTAGGGAGGAGTATGGGGATGTCGAAGGCTCTGTAAACTCTGAATGGAGGGAAGGAAATGTTGTAGCAGCAGGGGGTCCTGTGACTGCGAAGTTAGATGAGGCCCATTTAGAAGAGGGACAAGGATGTCCTGAATCATACGAGGGTTGGATATCCCTGTCTGGGGGCTTGGGAAATTGCACAGAGTCGATAGTAGCATCACAAGCCTCTTGGTGTTTGGCTGAAGGGTTTTGGTCTGAGGCATATGTACAGGGAGAGGAGGATCTCTCGATTTTTAATATATACAAGAGTGGGTCTGGGGTCTTGCCCTGAGTGTGATAGATCTTGGAAAACTATTTTAACCAACCCACAGAAAGATAGGAAAAAATGTACTAGGAAGGACCAGATATCTTGGAGAAAGGAAGCGAGGTACATGATCTTTTACCAATCCCTTCTAGGCTCTGCTATATTGGGCTCATTTTCCCCAGTGGAGTCGCCATGGAACCTTTGAAAACTTTGTAGCATCTGGGTGTTTAGGGTTCCCAATGGAGTCACCTTCAAAGGCCTTGAGTGGAGTCGTTAGAGCATATACAACCAAGAATGTGTCTAAGACCGACTGCTCAACCAGTTCATAGAACTAAGAAACGACGTTTTACCCACGGATGATTTGCTCATTCAGTCCCCAGCAACGGCGCCAAGATGTTAGAACCCTGTAATTTTCCTATGGTTGTTGTAGGAATTCACAAGGGTAATAATTTTAACCAACCTTTAGACTGCCTTCTAGCCAAGGTAGTCAGAGAGGGCTCTCTCTTGTCATGGTAACCTTCACATAGACATTTATCTTTAATGAGCACACAAAAGAGTAGATTTCTGTTAGTAACAAGTCAGATACAAAATAAAATAGGATGGAAATACAAACAAAATACAAACCATTGGGTGATGGATCCAAAGTCTGAAACATTCAAGGACGTTACAACATATAACGAAAAGGGTTTTCTCTTCAGCGATATGAGGCAAAGTAAGCATAGCATTCAGCGAAATATCTTTAAAGCAATGGCAAGCAGAAAAAGGAAAGATCCTGGTGCAACACAGAGGCATCTATCAAGGGAGAATCTTTGAGAGAACCTTTAGTGGAATATGACAAAGGGAGACAGCTAAAACGGACCACCTATCAATGGATGAATTCCATAGTAGCTATCACATTCACATTACAAACATGATTTTTTATGAAGGAACGCTTAGCAGAGAGTGAATTCCTACATATTAATCTAGAAATGTATTCGAAGAACAACACACATGAAAATGAAATAAATAGAGAAAGCACACACTGAATGTAAGAACCGTGATGAATCTAAAAAACACAGAGAAATATATTCATTAAACACTCCCAAAAATGTTGCAGAGCTACAAAAATAGGCACTGAGGCCTAAAAGATGTAAATCAATCCAACCTACAACCTCCTCAAGGGAGGTTCTATTTATAATGTGGAATACCCTCGGGGATACGCCCTGAAATAGGGTATCAATACAATTACAAGATGTGGGATTATCCCAGAATAATTATAAAGAGAAAAACCTAACAAACTACCTTACGTGGAATATTCGCCACTGTTTATTACCAAAAATAGAAAATGTGCTATGACGTGCACGTTGGTTGGAATGGTACTTCGACATCTGAATGCAGGCTCACTTGTTTGACCGCGACGCCTCGTCACAGAAGGATTTACCGTTGCAACTCACCCCTGTCAGAAAAGTTTGAAAAATTCCTGAGGTTACCCTTGTTGTTTCTAGCCTTCATTTTCTCTGTGCTCCATAAACATGTTCTTCTTGTGTTTGTAGCCAGAAAGGACGTTTATGTTGATTTTTTGTTTGTCCCTTTATCTGGCATCCAGGTCCCTTGGTAACACTGTCATTTCTGTAAACCTAGAGAAGGAAGTCTAGCTTCTTGATAGCTTTGAGACTTTAATAGGCTCGTCGTTCATGTTAGCTTCTTCTACTGGGACTGTATCGTCCCTACATTATGTGCCAGCACAATACTCCCTGAGACTCATCATTGTTTTAGATGAATTTGGAAAAATGATCCCAATACAAATATGACAAAGCCTCACACACCTCTCTTCCCGGGTCCGAACATTCACCCAAACCGACCACCCCTAGCAATGTATACTATGTACATTGGTAAAGGGGCTCATGTTCCTATCTAGAGGCTTTGGAGGAATGCACTCAGGATTGAGAACCTCAGTGGTTGTTCCCGAAGTGGCGTGGTGATATGTTAAGACAACATAGTCTCCACCTGCATTAGAAACTCCATTTAGTGCAGGAGACATCTTTACCTTGATGGTTGGAGCTATTGATGCGTGAGGACCCAATGGAACTTGGGTTTCCCTATAGTATCTGCGGGCCAATAAGGGGCCCTGGACAATAGGTGTCTTAAGCACAGAATTTGTATTCGTTCTCCCATCGAAACTCCTCAAGGCCCTTAGCATAGTCACAGCAGCCATCTTATTTTTTATCAGCACACAGACCCTCTACATCTTGAAGTGGCTCTGATGGTGGAATTATATCGAGTTGGGTAGTTAGATCCCATTGCATGCTCCTCTCACCTTCACATGCACCATCATCAATTGTTATGATGACAACACGGATGATCACATGGGATATTGATCCAATCCCCTCATGCAAAGATGTCAACTACGCTGCCTCTAAGCCTCTGGCCTCCTGATATCATTAGCTGAATTGAATTTTGGGTTCACCTATAATCAGCTCTGAATCCCCTCAAGATGTGTGGACTTAACACTTGGTGCTCCACTGATATCTTCCTCGTGCATCACATCTTGTAAAGGCCATAACTTCCCCACTCCACCTAATTCATTGATAGGACTCCTCATCATCACACTTGCCCGATGGTAGCTGTCAGACTCTTGAGAAGTGACCTAGCTATCGATCTTGCCCATCCTGACCCCTCTTTTGAAATCCCTTTCCTTCTTCTCCTTGCCTGCACCTTCGGATTAGCGAAATGTGTCTTGGTCGTGGATTTTATGCGCAGACAATCTCGGCAATTCACTTTCCCTGCTTCACGTTCTACCTGCTGGTTAATTGTCATGCAAGTCTCTGCTGCGATACAGATCAAAGTCGTCGATACGCTCCTTATCCGCTTACTGTTGTCCAAACATATGGCGCCTTCCCTTATTTTGCAGCCACCTCCTGCCTTATCTATCATGCATATGTGGGCAGTGAAAAGGTTCTAAGTCATAGATCTGGTCCACCCCAATCATGACTATTGGAAAAAAATAGGGCAAGCCATGGATTTCACACACCTTCGTAGTTCAGTTCTCTGCACGCCTCCTTTGCTGCAAAATCCTCAACTTCTGCTATTTTGTACTGGTTGTCTTTGTGGTGACTGGCTTCGCTCATGTTGGCTTCAACCGCCCAGGGATCATTCAATCCTTTGCTTAGGATTGGGACAGGATTCCTTACCTACCTCGAAGTATTCGAGCCCATAAATTTTCTGGCTATACCCCCCTTCTGACAGCCTATTATCACTGGCGCTTATTCAAAATTTAGCATGAGTTCTAACACCTTCCTTTCATACAATATGTCCTAACAAAATTCCAAAGGGAGCACAGAATACACACTTATTCAAATTTAATGAGATCTGATGTTATCGACATCTTTCCAACATCAATCGCAGATTCATATTGTGGTATTTTTCTAACCCATAAACGGTCCAGTTGTCCATGTAGACTGCCATAAATTTATGAATGAAGTCCTTAAACGAAACAACAACTATCCTCGAGAATATCACAGTTGAATTTTTAGACCAAACGGCATCATGGTGTACTGAAAACATCCCCAATCTGTGATAAAAGTGGTATTGTGTCTATCCTCCTTCACGATTCTTATCTGATGATAGTCTAAAAATCCATCCGTAAATGAGTATATTTCTTGCCCTTTGATGCCTTCTAATACTTCATCAGTGAATGGTGTTGAGAACGGTTCATGAATACTTGCATCATTCAGCTTCCTTAGGTCGACATAGATCCGTATTTCCCCTGTCTTTTTTCTTTGAACAACCATTGGATTGATTCATTATGACACTTCAACAAGTTTGATAATTCCATCATCCATTGTTTGTTCTAGTTCAATTTTGACATGTTCCTTGTATCGCGGGTTCAATCTATAAGGTCGTTGCTTCACTGGTTTTGCATCTACCTTTAGACGAATTTTCATTTTTCCTAAGTCACCTAAAATCCCTTTCATCTTAGCAAATTTTGCCGAAAATAAATCCTGGATTTCATGCAACAAGTCATTTATCTTTGCTATTATTGTCCCATCTCAGTAATCCCCAATATTACTGAATTTTGGGTCCTCTGTCACCCCAATATTGACCTTTCGTATCTCCAGCAATTGTTTAACTTTGTTGGATGGTATTTTAGGCACTGCTATATCCCAAATTCCCTTTGATTCTGGGATGTTGATAGCTCTTGGATCATCGTCATCGTCAGGCTCCCCTATAACATTGTAGCATTCTATCATTAACTACGTTATGGGTGTCCCTTGCACTCATGTTGGAAGAACAGATTCCAACATAATATTTTGGATGTGTCGAAGTGCGTTATGTGTGATTGGATCATCATTCGTAAAGCTAAAAGTATGATTGAAACTGACAATTAGTTCATCCCACATTGTGATTTCCATTCGTAGCTCGGCCGAAACGTACCATCACCTTGGTATCTAGTCCAAGGTATGGACAAATGCATGTACCCATTCCTCCTTCATCTTCAATACCGATGTAGTTTGGCATGTGACCAGATGACCCTTGGGATCACCCCTTCCATCATATTTCTACTTCCCCAAATCGAATTTCCATTAGTCTGCAACATATTTTACAGTCTCCTATTGAGTTCTTATGTGCAACCCACCTTCTTTTTGGAGTATCCTTCAACACTTCTTCCAGAGCTAACAGTTGTTGAGATTCTGATACTTTCTCCTCAAATCCGTTAATAAACCTAGCCAAGTTAGGTAGTCCTTCATAAGTCATCACTTCGATGACTTCTGTTGTGACCCAGCGCAGCGACAAAGTGACTTGTCCACATTTTTGGACCTATACTTCGTGTAACCAGTTCAACCATTTTTCTAGTGCATCGTAAGAGTCAGACGATGCAGAGCTAGTACTTCGCCATCCTAGCTCTCCATCTGTGGTGGGATTGATGTAGTCTTCAGAAATATTATAAGCATTATCCCATCCTTTCGTAACTTCCTCTTTCACTGGTTTGAGATATCTTCAACCTTCACTGGGATCTAATGGGGCAATGATCCACATGTCACGATTATCAAAAGTTATCACTCTTTTCATGAAGTTGATAACCTCCAAATTTTCATTTTCCCAACCAATCCCCAACAATGTGGCATATGAGCTACTTTCGTTGACTATCTCAATAACGTTGAAGTCTACGTAAGTATTTAATCCCTCAACTTCAACAAGTAAATAGGGTACCTTGCTTATTGGAGATACCTTGTCCTGATTTGTGAGTCATAGTTGTACAACATACCAAACCAACTATGGTTTCCCCATCCTTTCCCATGTTTGTTTCATCAAGATGTTTACATATGATCCTAGATCCAAGATGACTGAATCCACATCACAATTGTGGATCTGTACATTCATCCTCATTTCCCTTCTTGTCTTCTTCTTATGTAAAGAATTTACTGAGTGATCTTGTCGTCCTTTCCCTTGTTGATACAACAAGCTTGATATTTCCACTAATGCATCAAGATTTTTGCTAGTGACAAACAAATTTCTAAAAAAATTTGCAACGTACTAACCTTCCATGATGACCCCGACATTGTTGTTATATAAAAAGTAGGTGGCATTTCATAGACAGACAACTTACTAGTTTTTCTATTCAGTATGTCTCTTATGTCGAAGAAATTTTATTTCTCAGCATCGACGTCGAATTGTACCTTCTTTCAAGATTCTAGTCGAATATTTGGGAGTGGTCCATCATCTATCATCGTTGCTCCTCCTTGAGTTATTATTCCAGCATCTATCGGATGAGTTTGGGGTTCTACCGATATTTTTCCTACTATTGGTCTTGGCGCTTGGTTCTAGGTTGTGTTCTGGTTATGGTTCTAGTTCTGTGGTGATGGAACATTCTTCGCTTGCCACTTCGCAATCATCCATGGACAATCTTCAACAGTGTGATCTGCAACACTACAATAGATACAATGAGGATGTAGATTCGGGTAGTCTCTTTGTTCATTCCCTAATAATCCATAATTATAACATGTCACGGGTCCATGACCTCGTCCCATACCTCTTCCAAGATCGAAGCCTCCATTCCGGCCTCCATGAAATCCTCCTTGTGGATGATTAAACTGCTGTTGTTGATTAGGCTGTGGTTGAGAATACTGCGATTTAGTATACTACGACTGCTGCTACATCTGGTTATATTGCGGTTGCTGTGGAGAAAACTATGGTTGTTGTTAAGAAAACTGCAGTTGTGGTGGGTTGTACTGTGGTTGTGGTGGGTTGTATTGCAGTTGTGGTAGCGGTCTTTCCGTTGGTCACTTCTCTTATCCCTACATAAAATATGTGTCCATGGTTCTCTCTTGGAGCAAGTCATATGCTCTACAATCCTTTTCTTCATGGACAACTAATCAAAAACAAGTACAGAACAAGTTTGTTGGTTTTGACACAACCTTTTGAAGGTATTTTCCTCCGACTGATGCCCTTTGGTCTAACAAATCCGACACCATGGAAGTCCTCCTTGACTTAGTGGATTTGGGGCTCCTTCCTACAGATACTCGTAAAAGTCTAGACATTGATCAGGTTATGATTCGCTTCTTTCCGACATCGAGTTCACCATACTTCTTCATGGACGTCTCTTCCCTTCTTGATATCCTGCAATTGAATAGTAAGGTTGGGAAATTGCGAGTGGATCTAGTTCATGCCAACCCCTGTTTCACCAATTGATGAGACTTCCAACTTCATCACAATCTCCAAATCCTCGTTCTGCGATGCAATCGTATGCTGCATTAGTGGCATACAAATGTGTAGTACCAAAGCTATGATAAACCATTCCTTATGCTGGACATCACTCATCCCAAAGTTGACCTTAGCCATCAACGTTTTGAACCATTGATCAAAATCCCATACAGACTCATTTAGATATTGCTTTATTTCCTTCAAATCAGTGATGTATTGTGACTCAGATTTTGGCTTTTTGAATTCTTCGATTAGTCCAGTCCTGATCTACGCAGGGTATTCTGTTGATGCCCTCTTGGAACTTGTACAAATTTCATGTACCAATCCAATGCCTAACCTTGAAAGGTTGTCGTTAGTTGTCCTTTCTTGATGTCTTCATCTTGTACTCGCTTTACAGTCCATACCGCTTCGCATAGAAACCAATATTGTTTGGGATCCTTGGTCCCATTGCCCTGGAACAAGGGTAAATTCATGTCATCACCTACCATTCTAGGTCTCCTTCCAGTGTTCATCGATCCACTACTATTACTATTTTGTTGACACACAATAAAACCTTGTGATGAGTTAATGTTTCTTCTTCCCGAACTTGTCACAGTGCACAGAGATGGAGGTACGTTGTTGCTTTGGGTCGGTCCTTCCTCGAGCTCAGGTGTATCTTGATCGTTTCCTTCGTCACTGTAGGATTGCATAGTCCCTTGTGGTCTCCTCTCGTAGTTTCTTATTCCAGTCACACCAAGACTCTCCTCAGTCCTATGCCTCTTCTCTTGTTGGAACCTCACCCCACTTCGTAAGAGATCACATTCTTCCACGACTTCCCTCACAATCTCATCGTAAATTCCATCCATCTACCCCGTATCATTCCATTCAACCCTTATCTTTGTGGTACCTGCAACCTCCGCACACTAGAGCTTTACTCATCAGAGTTCATCTTCAATTTCGCAGATGGACATCTTAATCCACAATTGTAAAGATAATATAAATATCCCACTTGGCCCCTTGAAGAATTCCCTCTCTACATCACTATATGACTTGATTGTGTCGATGACAAACTCAGTGATATATCCTTCCAAAATTTTGTCTATCCACACCTCGACGGCTCTTGAAGCCTTGTTGTTTACCCTTCTCAACTGTTGGACCAGTTCAACGGTCCACTGATCGAGTTCACCTCCTTGGAAGTTCCTTTTCTAGAAAGTAAGTTGCGCCAACCACTCATACAGAATAATTGGAAACTTGGTGAAAAAAACTTTGTGAATATCAGAGTAAATATATTCTCCCATGCTCTCTTATGTTGATAATCTAGAACTCTAGTTTTCTTTCACTACGAATTCTCCAGCCTTCTGATCGAACCAGTCTTGGATCTCCAGTTTTGTTAGAAGCCACACATGTCCCCTTCTTCCCTGCACTATGGTATCAACAACAAAACCATTTGTTAACACACAGTCAGCATACAGGAGTTTGAGTTCTCCACTTGTTGATGTCTTCTTTGTCGCACCTTGCACAACTGATCCTCTTGCCAACAGGTATTTGTATCCATCCTCTCCTTTTGTGGCACCTCCTATACTTATGATAGCCATAGTTGGGTGGTTTTCTCTAGGTTTAGTTGTAATCTTATGTACATTATGTTTAGTGTTTGATATCTGGTTCTGATTTGTATTACTTTTAGCTTTCCATTTAGCAATAATTTGTGGATAGTCCTCTATGGTATGATCCAATTCCTTGTAATATGAACACGTTGATGTAGGATTTGTACAATCTATGGCATAATGTCCTGGTTGTCCACAATTATCGTAGATAAGCTGACCTCTTCCTGGACCAAATCAAAATCCTCTTCCACAACCTCTAAATGTACCTCCACCCCTTGACTAAGCATATTGTACATTATCTCTTTCGACTTGCATGTGTTCATCAGTCTTTCCTTGGAGTAATTGATAGGCTCAACAATATTTTTCATCGTGTCCTATAGATCAACAAAGCTTGGAATAAAGACTAGTAGATGAACTTACTATCTTCTGTAGGTACAATAATTCTTCGAATTGATGACCTCTAGTATGGAAAAATATACACAAAGGCATTCCTTCTGTATTTAGTGGATTCGGGGCACTAGAAGTAAGGTAATTAAGAAAATCTAGGCATGAATCTTTATGATGGACTTCTTTCTTACATCGTGTACACCGTACGTCTTCTCAAACTTCTTTTCCCTTTTTGATGTCTTGGATTTGAAGTGACAGAGTAACTAACTTTGGCCAGATCTGTGACATAGCATTACCAGTCTCTCCAATTGGCGAGGCTTCTAAATTCATAAAGAACTCTAATGCTTTGGTTTGTGACACAATCTTTTGTTGCATTAGCGATACCTGGGTATGTGGCAAAAACACAACTATAAACCATTCCTTATGTTGCACATCAGACGTTTGGAAACTTACCCTAGCCATTAGAGTGTTGAATCTTTGGTTGAAATTCCATACTGACTTGGTCTACTACTTCTTTATCTCTTTTAACTATGTAATGCACTATGATTTAGACTTAGGTTTCTTAAATTCATTTGTCAGTCCTGCTTGATATCAGCTAATGTCTTTTGTACATTCCCAACATAAAATTTCATATACTGATCTAGGGAATGATCTCTAAAATTTGTGATCATCTTAGTTATTTTTACGGCTTCATCTTGCACTTGTCAAACATTCCACATAGATTCACACAAAAATAATGTTACTCTTGATCCTCTTATCCACTCCCATTAAAAATAAGCAACTTCATATCGTCCCCAGCCATTCTTGGCCTCTAGTGATCCGGATTTATGCATGAACGAAATGAAAGAACATATACAGAATCGTAATCACAGACATTTTGCAAAGATAATAGAGATACAGTAAACACATATTCTATTAAATGGCGGAAATAGAACAGACTGTAATACAATTGCTAGAATGGTGGTAGCTATCTCTGAGAAGAGATGTGGCTGCCACGCTCATTCGTGCCAAGATGAATACAAAATGAGGCCAAAGGGGCCTATTTATAATAATAATGAGGGTGAGAACCCCAAAAGTCCAAAACGTAACCCTAGAAGATGAACCGTCATAAAGTTTGAGGCTCCAAGGTGGTAAGTTGAACAGTCAACTTCCCGGGGTCATAACTTTTGCATACGATCTTTGATTTGGGCGTTTGATAGCTCGTTGGAAAGGTCTGTCTAAGATTTACATCTTTTAGTCAACTAAATTTATACCAATGGCAACCATTTGGCCCCGAATCTCCAAAAAATGTCGTTTAGGGCCTCAAAACGGCCCCGAAAGTTTAGGACCCGAAAAACTATAGAAAAATAACTAGGAAACTGCCACAATGGACAATTGTTTTGAGCCAGTGGAATAGGTGGGTGGCCACCGATCTCCATCTGGATCAATCCTCCCTCCTTAGGAAGCAATGGTCTCCATTGTATCGAATCCCATATCATATCTCGAACTGTGTGTTGAGTTGATATCCTGGTGCAACATTTGCTGAAGTGAAGAGGCTTCCTTTCTTTGGCATCCTGAGAAGGCTGTAATTGTTGTATGGATGATTTGTTTCTGTATGAGCACCTTGAATGTGTGGCCTTGCATCGTAGAGGTACTTGGATAGCTGAGGAAAAAATGGCTCTATCTTCTTCTTGTGTCTGATGAGCAGAGACACCCTGTGCAGAGGGTGTGGAGGTCTCTATGATCTTATGTTCTCCTTCAGACGCAATTGTGAAGAGGAATAATTTTCTGATGTGGGAGCTTATCTTCCTACCTTGCGAGACTTTATTAGGTGCAGCGGTATCTGGTATTCGATAGAGTTTTCCTCCCAAAGTAACAATGACACTACAAGGTCGTGACTCATATACAACATGACGCTTCCACATATATGGTTGTCGTAAAAGAACATCACAGACTTCAAGTGGGGACACATCACACAGTACCTCGTCTTGGAAAGGCTTGATGCCATATGGTAGGAGGCATTGTTGAGTAATGTGGATACCTCATCCTTGGCTTAACCAACCGATGCTGTAAGGTTGCGGGTGTGGTGTTGTCGGAGCTCCAATCTCTTAATGACTTCTACTGAGAGCAGGTTCTTTTGGCTGCCGTTGTCAACAACAAAATGTAGAGGCATTCCCTTCACCCACATTTGTGAGTGGAATAGGCACTCCTCTGCCTCTGACTCTTCAGGATCCTCTAGTTGAATATGTGTGGTAGCAACAGTGGCAGTGGGGTCTGCATCAATGATCTGCCTCCCATTGTCTGCGGCTGTGGCATTGGGTTCGGAATCAGAATCAAGATCTGATTCTGAATATTTGATCTCTGCCACTAATGACTGCTTTGAGCGACATTCATCAGTGTTGTGCCAAGGGATTTTATGAAATTCGCACCACTTACCAGTGTCCTTCTTTGTCTTTCCATCCCTCTTCTTTGCTTGTGGCAGGGACTGGTTGTTGTTTTCTTTTACTATGTTCTGCGGGCCAGGGTTTCCCTTGCCTTGCTTCTGCTATGGATTCGCAGGTCCAGAGTCTCACTTGTTCTTCTGTCGAAATTTCTCCTCGATTTTGACAACATATCGATAGGTGGATCCAAGTGAAGAGATGTCGAGGAATTCCATCTCAGTTCGGATGTACCGATGTAGACCACTGCGATATTTTAGAATCAGGTGTCGCTCGAAGTCCTTGATACTCAGCTTTGTACGCAAGGTATGAAATTTGTTGGTGTACTCCGGCACCGTCTGGTCCCTTTCTTGAAGCAGAATGGTCCATTTTGCGTACTATTCATCATAGTTTCCCATAGGGTAATATTGTTCCCTTACGACATCTATGAAAGAAGCCCAAGTGGGATTTGTTTCAAACATTCCAGACTCATCTGATGAGTTTTGCTCACAATAAGTACCCCACCAATTTTGGACATGGGGGAATGCCTTAAGGAGCGCAAAGGTGATCTTTTCTCTGTCAGAAAAATTGTGGACAGAGAAATACCCTTCTAGAACATTCAACTAATTATCCAGGGCATCTGCATCAATATTGCCTTCAAATAAAGGAATATCAAAGTTAACTTGTACCTTGAAGGGAGTTGCATCCTCGAACTGGCTGCTTGTTGAAGATGCACTTGCTGCTGCCGGCATTCGTAGAAGGATTTGGGTGAAACTATCCATCATCTCGTTCCTCTGTCACTTGAGGGCTTCCTTGAGCAGTGACTTGATAGGATCTCCTGCTCCGTCGTCTCTCTTTTCTTCCGCCATGGGAGGTCATTTGGGACGGCGAGAATGATCAAGTGAAACTAGTTTGAGACCAAACTCTCTATACTTGGACCTCGTCGGGGACATGCGCCGAGAAACAATCAAAGAGCAGATTGCTCTGATACCACTGATTCAGATTTATGCATGAACGAAATGAAAGAACATATACAGAATCCTAATCACATACATTTTGCAAAGATAATAAAGATACAGTAAACACATATTCTATTAAATGGCGAAAATAGAATAGACTGTAATACAATTGCTAGAATGGTGGTAGCTATCTCTGAGAAGAGATGTGGCTGCTACGCTCATTCATGCCAAGCTGAATACAAAATGAGGCCAAAGGGGCCTATTTATAATAATAATGAGGGTGAGAACCCCAAAATTCCAAAACGTAACCCTAGAAGATGAACCGACATAAAGTTTGCGGCCCCAAGGTGGTAAGTTGAACAGTCAACTTCCCGGGGTCATAACTTTTGCATACGATCTTCGATTTGGGCGTTTGATAGCTCGTTGGAAAGGTCTATCTAAGATTTACAACTTTTGGTCATCTAAATGCATGTTGGTGGCAACCATTTGGCCCCGAATCTCCAAAAAATTCCGTTTAGGGCCTCAAAACGGCCGTGGAAGTTTAGGACCCGAAAAAACTGTAGAAAAATAACTAGGAAACTGCCACAATGGACAATTGTTTTGAGCCAGTGGAATAGGTGGGTGGCCACCGATCTCCATCTGGATCATCTAGGGTATCAACGAACCAAAACTTGGTGGTGTACTATGAGGAATTCTAGTAAGTGAATTGCTATGTTGACTATTATTAGGAAAAGACTATAATGAATTATTCGGTATTACCTCAGTTTCAGGAGATGTACATGGGGTTGTGGGTATGTCGCAATCTTGGTCCTGATGTTACTCTCGATCGTCTTCTTCCTTTGAGAGAATTTTTTATTCTTCCTCTTCGTCACAACATTCTTCGTCAAGTAGTGGTATTGATTCGTAGTCTCCCCTTTTGGTCACACTACAGCTCTCTCTCCTAGTTGTAGTCCTTCTCCGCTCGTTTTACCGAAAATTACTCCCATTCCTTAGGTACCCACTCTCTTCATTGATCTCACTTACTACTCCATAGAAAATTTGAACAGATCCCATACATTCTTCTTTAGGACTTCCTCTGGTCGACACCCATTCTCTCATGCACGATTTCTCTACTCATTGGAGTACATCCTCATGATACCTTTTTCGCATAGCAACATTTTAATCCATAATTTTAAGGAATTCAGATACCTACCTTGGAGCCCTCGAAAGAATTATATTTCTACTTCACTATAATATTTAATAGTATCCTCAACAATCTCAGTAATATATCCCTCCAAA
The DNA here is from genome assembly GCA_001517045.1 of Pseudotsuga menziesii. NCBI lineage: Eukaryota > Viridiplantae > Streptophyta > Pinopsida > Pinales > Pinaceae > Pseudotsuga > Pseudotsuga menziesii. Next base: position 848,806 of record LPNX010332812.1, read on the forward strand.
ATACTATAGACCTAGAAGTCGACAACCCTCGATATTGTGTTATCGACACTCTTTAGTTGTTGAATCAACTATGGTGTCCAAATCTTAGGTTCTCCTCCTTAGAAATTATTATTCTGGAGTGCCAGCCTAGCCAACCACTCATATAACATAATAGGAAATTTGTTGAAGAAAATTTCATGAATATCATAATAGACATACCTTCCCATCCATTTTCCTAGAGTTAGTCACATATTTTTGTTTTCTTCTTGAGAAAATTCTCTTGCTTTGTGATTGAACCAAGATTGAATCTTCGGTTTTGTCGGATGCAAAAACATGTCCCCATCACAATGATCTCAGTCCCAGCAATGGAACTATTTGTTGGTACAAATTCACATTAACCCAGGTTCATACCAACAGGTACTAACAAACCGCAAGATATCGACCGAGAAGGAGTTGAATCCTTCCAACAACACTTATGACACAGGCGAAGTATCACTCGAAGTACCTATGGGAGCTACAAGAACTAGGCTTCTGTAGCAGTGAAGGGGATTTATACTACCATATACCCCTACATGAAACCCATTGACAGATTATGCAATGTGACAAACATTCATACTGTTAGTACTAACTAGTTTCAATGTTATCTTATATTCGACCATCAACACATATTATCATTCATTAACACTGATTATTCATAATGCATAAAGTAACATAACACATTAGACATAAAATAACACTATTATTTAACATGGAAGCCCAAACAAAAGAAAACCGCAAAAGTTCTTGTTTATTCATAAGAGTCACAAACTTGAACACTTCTTGTCTGTGCACTCAATTTACATAGATCTGCGCACACATCATGTAGATCGACTCAGCTCAGTCTTCGACCCAAAACAACATTACATCATTCAACTGACTTACTTGATTTCGACTTCTTACTTTCGACTCAAAATCTTACTTCCCCCATAATGCCCAGCCCATTACATATTTATAGTCTCTAATGGACCGATTAGATCCCATTCTACTATTCAACCCGTTACATAAGTGGACAAAATTCCTAACTAACCAACCTTTCAGTTGGACTTCTTCAAAACTGGTACTTTTCCTCGAATTCTGCCACAATTGTTAGATTTGTACCCTTCTGTTGTGCCCTTCGACCTAACTTTGTAAAACTCAGTACCAAAGTACCACGACCAAAACCACAGTCCAACAGGGTGTTAGGTAGCTTATTGGAAAGGTCTAACCAGGGAGAACACATTTTGGATGTCTAGTCCCTCTGTTTGATGATTTTGGACTGTCACGACATCGCCAAAAAAATGTCTAAGGCCTAAAAACAGACCCGAAAGTTTTGGACATGAAAATCCATAAAAAGTGCCATACTGGAAAACTTGTATTGGGCTCATGGAATGGGTGGGCACTGATATCCATTTGAAGAAATCCTCTATCCCAAGAAATTTCCAAACTAGTAAAACTATCTTGAGCCTGTGGAACAGGTGGGTGGCCACTGATATCCATATAGATTAGTCCTTCCCCCCTTAAGAAATAATGGTTTCCATTGATTTAAGTCCCTCATCATATGGCAAACTGTGTGTTGATTTAAGTTCATAGTGAGGCATTTGCTAAGTTGAAGAAGCTACTTTTCTTTGACAACCTAATAGAGTTGTAATTGGATTTGATGGGTGTGCTAGACTCATTCAACAATTTTGGTTTTCCTTTTATCCTCATTCTTAATTGGTGTGGATGATTCCTTTCTAAATGAGCTACTTGAATTCTTGGTCTTGCACTGTAGAGGTACCCATATAGGCGAGGCAACAATGTCTATATGTTCTTCTTGTCTTTGTGGAGTAGAGGGACCCTGTATAGAGGTTGTGAAGGTATTTGTGATATGATGTTCGCCTTCTGAGACAATTATGAAGAGGAAATATTTCCCAATGTGGGAGATTATCTTCCTACACAACTACTTTCTTGAGGTTAAATAAATTGCAATAGGTGAAACTATCTTCGATATCTGATAGTGTTGTCCTCCCAAAGTGATAATGACACTATGAGGCTGCGAGTCATACACAACATGACGCTTCCACATATATGGTTTCCCTAAAAGAACATCACAGACTTCAAGTGGGGCCACATGACACGATACCTCATTTTGAAAGGCTTGATGTTGTATGGTAGATGACTAACATAGATACATTGTCCTTCGTTTAGCCAAGAAATGGTGTATGACTATGGGTGTGTTGTTGTAGGTAGATGCAATATCTTGATGACTTCTGGTGAGATCATGTTCTTTTGGTTTCCATTGTCGACAACAAAATGAAGGGGGATTCCCTTCACCCACATTTGTGATTTAAAAAGGAGCTTGTTTACCCCTAACCCTTTTAGTTCATCTAGTTGAATATGTGTGCTAGCAACTGTGACACTGGGTTTTTCCTTAATAATATGTTTCTCATTGTTTGTAAATGTGGCATTGGGTTCTAGATCAAAATTGAAACTAGGATATGATTCTGAAGCTTTGATCTAACCATCAATGATTTCTTTAAGTAACATTCATTAGTGTTGTTCCAGGGGACTTTCTGTAACTCACACCACTTTTTAGTGTCCTTCTTAATATTCCCATTACCCTTCTTGGATTGGTTTTCCTGAGGTTGGTTATCCTTGTGTTGTCCTTTGTTTTGTGACTGGGATTTCTTTTCCATGATTTTGATGTGGTATGTTTATAGGCCCAATATACTGCTTATTATTTTGTTAAAGTTTCTACTATATTTAGACAACATATCAATAACCGACTCTTACTGAAGAGATGTCGAGGAATTCCATCTCTGTTCAGATGTACCAATTTAGGCCACCGTGATATTTCAGAAATATGTACCACTTGGAGTCTTTGGTACCCATCTTTGTGCACAAGGTATCAAAGTTGTTGTTGTGCTCCGACTCTATTGCATCCCTTTCTTGACATAGTGTGATTCATCTTGTGAACTAGTCATCATAGTTTCCCATAGGGTAATATTGTTCTTTAACTGCACCTATAAAAGAGGACCAAGTGGGATTGGACTAAAAAATTCTAGACTCCTCTATTAAATTTTGCTCACAATAAGTATCCCACCAATTTTTGACATGGGGGACAACCTTAAGGAGTGCAAAGGTGAAATTTTCCCTGTCAATTAAATTGTGGATAGAGAAATACCCTTCTAGCACATGCAACCATTTATCTTGGGAATCATCATTGATCTAGCCTTCAAATAAAATGATATCAAAGTTAACTTGTAACTTGATGGGTGTTCCTCCTCCAAAATGACAACTTGATGATCCCTTCATTGCAGCAGGCATCCGTTGAAGGATATGGGAAAAATATTCTATCATCTCATTCCTCTGATGTGCAAAGATTCCTCGAGAAACAACTTGAAAGGATATCCTACTCCATCATCCCTCTTTTCCTCAGTCATGGGAGGCACTTTGGGCCGATAAGAGTGGTTTCCCCCAAGCTCAACTTGTTCAATACCCAACTCTCGATATCGAGATCTCGTTGGGGACATTTGAGAGACAACAAAAAGTAGATTGCTCTGATACCTTTGATTTGAATTTATGTGAGAACAAAATGAAAAAGCATATATATAACCACACATGCAAATATATTGCAAGAAACATGGTGATACAACAAACTATGAGACTATTAACTGAATGAAATAAAACATACTCTAAAATAAAAGTAGCTAGAATGATGATAGTTATATATGTGAGAAGAGATGTGGTAGGTACGCTCGTTCGTGACAAGCTAAAACAAAAATATGTCGAAGGGCCTTTTTATCATAAGCATGAGGGGAAAACCCCTAAATATACAAAAACCTAACACTAGGAAATGAACTTTAGAAAGGTTTGCAAGCCCTAAGTCGGTTAGTTGAGGTGTCACTTTATTATGGGCATAACATTTGCATATGATCTCTGTTTAGGGTGTTTGGTAGCTCATTGGAGATGTTTAACTGAGGAGAACACGTTTTGGACTTACAAGCTTGCCTTATGATGCATGTGGACTATTGTATCTCTAAGAAACGTCATTTAGGGCCTCAAAATGACCTCGAAATTTTTGGACATGAAAATCCATAAAACTGTATTGAGCTCATGGAATAGGTGGGTGGCCATCGATATCCATCTGGAGCAATCCTCTGACCTAAAAAATTGCCAAACTGGAAAAAATATCTAGAGCTAGTGGAATAAGCGGGTAGCCATCGATATCCATCTGGATCAATCCTCACCCATTAAGAAGCAATGATCTCCATTGTGTCAAGTCCCTCATCATATGACGAATTGTACTGTGTTGATTTAAGCGACCAATGAGGCATTTGCTGAGGTGAAATTTTTTCCTTTCCTTGACATCCTGAGAGAGTTGTAATTGTTGTTGATGGATGTGTTGTACTTGTTCAACAATTTTGGTTTTCCTATTATCCTTAGTCTAAATTAGTGTGGATGATTCCATTCTAGATTAGCACAATGAATGCTTGGCCTTGCACTATAGAGGTGCTCGAATGGGTGAGTCAACAATGCCTCTTTGTTCTTCTTGTCTCTATAGAGTAGAGGGACCATGTGCAGAGGATGTGGAGGTCTCTATGATATGATCTTCTCCTTCTAAGGAAATTATAAAGAGGAAAAATTTCCTAGTGTGGGATATTAGCTTCCTGCACTGCTTGGTTGAGGTCAAAGAGATTGCAGTAGGTGCAATTGTATATGGTTTTAGATATAGTTATCCTCCCAAAGTGGCAATGACACTATGAGGTTGTGACACATAGATAGCATGATGCTTCCACATATATGGTTTCCTTAAAAGAACATCATATAATTCAAGTGGGGCCACATCATAAAACACCTCTTTTTTCAAAGGCTTGATGCCATATGGTAATTGACATTGATGACTAACATGGATACCTTGTCCTTGGCTTATGAAACTGATTGTGTGTGAATGCGAGCGTGGTGCTATCGATAGCTCTAATCTTGTGATATTTGCTGAGATCTAGTTTTTTGGGCTGCCCTTGTCGACAACAAAATGTAGGAGGATTCCCTTTACCCACATTTGTGAGTGGAAGAGGCACTGGTCTTCCTCTAACCCTTCTAGTTCCTTTAGTTGAATCTATGTGGTAGTGATGGTGACACTGGGTATTGCATCAATTATCAATTTCCCTTTGTTTGTGACTATGACGTTGGATTCTGAGCCAGATTTAGAATCAAGATCTGATTCTGAAGCTTTGATCTTGAACACCAATGATTGCTTTGAGTGACATTCATCAGTGTTGTGTCAGGGGACTTTGTGGAACTCACACCACTTTCTAGTGTCCTTATTAACCTCCCCATTTCCCTTCTTGGATGATTTGTCTTGGGGTTGACTATACTTGTGTTGTCCTTTGTTTTGTGACTCTAGGATTCCTTTTCCATGCTTATGCTACGACGGATTTGTAGGTCCAAAATCCTGCTTATTCTTTTGCTAAATGTTTTTTTCTATTTGACAACATATTGATAGGTGGCTCCCAATGAAGATATGTACAAGAATTCCATCTCTGTTTAGATGTACCCATGTAGGCCACTATGATATTTCAAAACCATGTGTCGCTCAAAGTCTCTAATACCCAACTTTATGCGCAAGGTATGAAAGTTGTTGGTGTACTATGGCATTTTTTGGTCCCTCACTTGATGCAACATGGTCCATCTCCTGTACTGGTCTTCATAGTTTCCCACATGGTAATATTGTTCCTTAATGACATCAATAAAAGAGTTCCAAGTGGGATTGGCCTCAAACATTCCAGAATCCTCTGTTAAGTTTTGCACACAATAGGTTTCCTACCAATTTTTAACATGGGGGAAAACCTTAAGGAGTGCAAGGTGATCTTTTCTCTGTCAGAAAAATTATGGATAGAAAAATACCCTCCTAGTAGACTCAACCATTTATCTAGGGAATCAACAATGATCTGACCTTCAAATAAAGGGATATCAAAGCTAACTTATATCGTGAAGGGTGTAGCTCCTCCAAAGTGACTACTTGATTATCCTTCTATTGTTGTTGACATCCGTCGAAGGATCTGGGATAAATTTTCTATCATCTCGTTCCTCTATCACGCGAGGGATTCCCCAAGTAATAGATTGATAGGATATCCTACTTCGTTGTCTCTCTTTTCCTTGGCCATGGGAGGCGGTTTGGGTCGACGGGAGTGGTTTTCCCCAACTCAAGTTGTTCAAGACCCAACTCTTGATAACCATATCTCGTTAGGGACATGCATTGAGAGACAACATAGAGCATATTGATCTGATACCACTGATTTGGATTTATGAGAGAACAAAATGAAATAACATACATAGAAAAACATACACATGCATATTGCAATAAACACATTGATACAACAAACTCAAATTCTATTAAATGAATTAAATAGAACATAGTGTAAAATAAAACATTTGGAATGGTGGTAGCTATATTATGAGAAGAGATATGGTGGTTATGCTAATTTGTGACAATATGAATAGAAAAGGAGGTCGAAGGGCCTTTTTATCATAAGCATGAGGGAAAAAACCCTAAACATTCAAAACCTAACCCTATGAGATGAACCGTAAAAATGTTTATGGGCCACGAGGTGGTTAGTTGAGGTATCAACTTCTCTGGGCATAACGTTTGCATACAATTTCCATTTAGGGATTTTAGTAGGTCGTTGGAAATGTCCAACTGAGGAGAACACATTTTGGACATCTAGATTACCTTCGACTATGTCTAGACTATTGCGTTAGCAAGAAACATTGTTTAGCGCATAAAAACGGCCCTGTAGTTTTGGACACGAAACTCCATAAAAACTGCCAAACTGGAAAACTATCTTGAGCTCACGGAATAGGTGGGTGGCCACCGATATCCATCTAGAGAAATCCTCCAACTCGAAAAAATTGCCAAACTGGAAAAATTGTCTTGAGCCAATGTAATAGGTGGGTGGCCATCGATATCCATCTGGATCAAGGCCTCTTACATGAAGCTCAAAGCACTCAACCACTAGAGCTAGCTCACTAGGCTACACAATTAATATCCTTTACCTATTCTTAGCAAAACTTTTAGCATATGTATGCATACAATATTTTTTTATTGTAATCCTCCTCTATCAATCAAGACGTGTTGATGATGATCATAATTAATAATAAATAAACCTAGTCTGTAATAGATCATTCTCCAACATCTTCACAAGCATTGTCCGAGTGCCATTAAAACACCCATGGCCTTGATGGGGTTGTTAGTGCACACTCGACACTTTAATGGGACTTTTGAAATCCAAACCTTAGGTGTTTCCTTACTTATGTAGGAATACTTATGAAGATCATATTGGTAAAATAAAGGCATAATATTTTAACTTGATATGAAGTACTGATGATTCCATTCTTGAGAGTAGCTCCATTAGCAACTAGGTGTCCATAGCACCAATGGGGTCACTATGATTTCCACAAAAAATGCCCCATTTCCAACTAGGGATTCACAACCTCAATGGAGATTATTCGTGTCACCCTCAGTGTTTAGACATAGAGTTTAGGAAGGGACTTTAGGTACTTGACCATGATTATAGGAAGTGTTTTGAAATTCATACTAGTAATAAATCAACCCTACAATGGGACAGACTAAATCAATATCCTACTATCCTTCCTCCACCTTAAACACTTTCACTTAGAGCTACATATATAAACCTCAATTTTTTTACCTTTTTAATTCTCAACCATATTAAAATATTCACAAATAGACTAAGGGGTATCAAGAATCTCATCAATGGTTCAATGTTAAAAGTAAACTCTCTCACCGTCTTCATTAGTTGCATCAATATTAGCTTGCTCCAATATTTTCCCATGAATGGTTCAACAAAATCCAAACAAACCTTTGAGTTGGATCAAAGCTCCAATCAACCACCACATCAACAAGTTAAGGGGATATTAGAGTAGCAACCCCACCTTTCCCATCAAAATGATTTGAAAACACACACTTAACAACCAACCAAATATTAAATAAGATTGCACAAAGTAAAAATCTAATAATTTTGACTTCTTGTAAACATATAATGTCAACTTCACCAATTGAGAACATGATTTAACAAACAATATGTTTTCTTCTAGGGTCACTCAAACCCCAGACATTCCATGAGATAACTTTCATTGGGAACCCACTATGTCATGCATTCTTTGGGGCCATTGGGAGCATCAAAGGAGTTGCACACTTACAATGGGTTTGCACATGACAAACCATGCATTCAAAGTGATAGGTTGTGGTCAATTAAGCATGGAACCAATTAAATCATTTTCTAAAGGGTTAAGCAATGTTGATGGAGAGCATGTCTTGCAAATCCCCCCCACCTTGTTGAGATGATTAGAAAACTTGTTAAATCACATGCTTTCTCATTGAAGCACCTTGATCCCTAGGACAACTAGTTGGCACATGTTGTTTTGAGTAGGGGCCTTTTATGTAGCTCAATGCTAAAGTGTTTACACACTACTTGAGCCCATCCTCCTTATGTATCATGGTTAACTCAAGGACCATTTGAGTTTGTGTAGTTTGCTTATATGGGGCCACTAACCTGGAGGACTTGGTTTGTGAGTAAGTAGTCTTTGATACAATGGTCAAGACATTGGCAAGAGAAACAAGTGATCGAGAGATTGATAAACAAATAGGTTAACAAATCACCAACCCTAATGATCATAAACTCTTTAAGGTCCTTCGATGGATTGACCTCAAGACACATGCTACATTGGGCCTAAGGTTAAGGAACCTCTCAAGTTCATTGCATATGCAACTGTCAATCACAACTAGAATGTATTTTAGCAACAACTATAATTGCATTAGAAACCCTTGGAAATCTACCCACACAAGGCATTACATTTGAGTTGCATAGTCAACCAAGAACCTTCAAATCACGAGGAAAAGACAACTAAAGTAATTTTGTAACTCCACAAACATTGCTTAAGAATATAAAAAATGTTTTCCTTCTTAGTAGATTGGAAAAAAAAAAAAAAACTTTGATTAAAGTACAAGATAGACACGATACCACCCATATGCCTCCTATACATCCCAATTCAATCATAAATAATTGTTTAAGGCAAGGGACACCCAACAAAATATCCAGAAGGATTTTATCCCTAAAGATATGACAAAGATATTCATATTCATTTACAAAAATACAATATGAATTTATCATGAACAAAATTGATATTATTTCATGATAAACATTTGGCAATACTTTAACATATGCTTTAAGAAGTACCATTACTGCAATGATTAATGCATTTAAAGATAATGGAGGTTGTAAGAGCATTTTAAAATCACCAATTTACATGATAAACTTTATTCTCATAAGCAATTTAATAAAAAATTAAGGTCATAGCTTCAGTTTTTTATCTTTTGCACACATATTCCGAGAAAGGAGTACCAAAGCAGATCACTTTGCTAAGCTTGGCTTACAAATGTAGGAAGGCCACTGGTCGAGATGGGATGCAGATGATCATGGTGAAGTTACGTTTGACCCTGATTTATACCTTGGCTAGTTCGGTTTATGAATCAGCTATTGTGGACATTTAGAACCCAACGAGTTCAGTCATGGGACTGTCTTTTGTCTTTTCTTTTTGAATTGATACATGCTCTCACGGCATAACACGTTTTTTTTATACAACTTCTTCTGAAAGTCACAAACTATTTTTATGTTTTATTTGGTGACTGTACATAGGGGATTACTCTATCTTCTCTAAATTTAGTCTAGATGGATATTATCCATAATCAATTTTTATGATTAAAGGTTTACAATCTATGTAAAATGTGATTTATTATTTTAATATATTACTACTTTTTTCGTAAGGAAAAAAAAGTTAATAAAAAACCATATATATTAAAACAGACATTGCACACTCCCCTCCCCTTAAGAGCATGGCAGCTAGCAATCAATAAAACACACAAATGTTAATAGAATGAAATTGCCCCATTTTTCAACCCTTGCACTATATCCACGTCACAATGTTTGGCCATTGAAAGTTAGTAGATATGTTCCACATAATAACAGTAGTGACGTAGCTAAACTATAGGCCACCGTTCTACAATCCCATGGTTCAGATAAGCACCTTCAGTCCATCGCCAGTACAATAACAGAAAACAGATATGACAAGTTGTTATATGTCCTACTTGAAAAATAACAGATAATACAACGGTGTTGGACGTGTGGCTATGGCGATGGCAGCCTCTGCGGCTCTACTTTGTGTGCCCACTTGTTCATCTGTTACTACTCCCATTGCCAGCCAAATTGAGGCGACCAAGAACCCACATTGGTTGCGATCCACTTTCAAAGTTTCGTCCGCTGGTCGTAGTTTACGGAGGCCAAACTTGGAAGAGATCTTTTTCTGCGCATCCTATGCTTCCCAACACACATTTCACCCAAATAAACGAAAATTGAACGGACCGTCTGCCCTATTAGGTAAGCAATTTAATCTCTCTCATTCTCTGTATAGCATTTGCTTTGTTGGTACTTTGTTACCATGGATAATTATTAAAATGAAACAGAACTTTGTTTTTGGTTTGGCCAACCCCTTGAATGAAATATTAAGGTAGGTACCATGTTGCAGGATGGTATTGCAGACATAACGCAGTAGTTGAAAACCCAATGCCAGGAAAACTAAATAAATGAATTACATACAGGTCTGAGGTTTAGGGTGAGAACTTTTCAAGAAATATGCTATTTTATAAGCGCTTCATCATTAAATCTTTAAGGAAGAGCGCTGATGTATTATAATTGTATATTCAGCATGGATAATATAGAGAAATGGAAAATTTTCCATAAATCTTCCATAACGATTTGGCTGTAATTTGAAAGATTATTTTCGAAAACGAAGTTGCTAGACGTCCAAACTATCTCTAAGATATGTCCCCATTATTGAAGTTTTTCTTACAGTTTTTTTCATATTCCTCAATTTTTCCATGAACTAAGAGAAATGTTTGCCTATTGCATATATTAAAAATTATACTAGTTGCATTTCACCAGCTAAAGATACTTAATACTATCCGATTGGGAAATATAGCCCCTTAATTGTCGTCTAGTTTGTAATCATTGCCATATAAAACTATTCCAATTTAGGAGTGTATTTCTATTGACCTTACAAGGTTCTTATCGAGTACGATCACATCCCCACTCCGAGCTACTCTTGGTGCTCTACAGCCTAGTATGGGGGAAATATTGACACATAACATAACATAAAGGGTTATTAAAAAAATTCAAGTCGGCTCATAAAAAAATTAAAGCCAGCATAGATCCATCATAAACCTGAATCTATCAAGCACCGAGAGGATCCAATTTCTTTAGCTGTAAATTTTTAAATTTTTCTCGATGTGTAAAAATTAAAATAAAAAAAATTACACCTCAACAAATTGGATCCCTCTTGTGTTTGACAGATCCGGGTTTAAGATGGATATATATTGGTGTAAACATGAGAGTAAAGCAATTAGAGAGATCAAAGCAAGGAGAAGTAGAACAATTGCATGGGGCCGAATCCCCATAACTTACAAGATAATGTTGAAACACATGATAGAGGTGTTTGGCGATTGTCTTGATTCTTGTAATTTTTTTTTTAATATCTAGAGTATTGCTGCTATCCAAAATGATTGTGCATTACGGGCTGATTATGTATAAGAGCAAATCACAAGTATTCAGAAATTGTTTTAGAATGTGCACATATTGTTAAAATTGCCGTGCCATTTAGATCATCAAGCAATGAGTCCAATATTATTGATGCAGTAAAAGAGGAATGAAGATACACACTGAACAAATCAAACCACACAAGAAACGGATGAGTATAGCTGAGATAATTACAGTATTATTGTCATTAAATTAATCCGGTGTTACAATAGTGTTACATAAGGAAATGAATTCGAATCATGAGGAATGGATTCGAATCTCCCAACTAGATGTGACTGTACCTAATTGACTAGCTAACTCAGGATGTCTCAATCAATATTGGAGTCCAAATGGTTAACTCTAGATGTCTAATCAACTCACACAATCAGTAATAAACAATTAACTTAGTCTAACTGAAGTTGTAGGTGAGAAAATGCGCCTTATCCACATGCAACCATGCATAACTGGCGCCAACTGAACTGATTGTGATCTAACTGAATATAACTGGAAAATAACTAAGCTTAACTAGTTCCAACTCCAACTGACTGAAGGAGGTTGGTGCCGAGACTCCCAGTGGCTCCTAAAATGTAGGGATTGGCCTAGGAAGCGCCTAAACTGATGCATACAAGTGCAGTTAGCCTCTATCGGTGTTCCCCACACTCTAGTGACTGGTACATGTGGCTCCATTAGGCCAAGTGGACCCAATGGTACTAGTGGACTCAATTAATTAAATAAAACTCCTAAGTTAGGCTAAAATAATCTAATAGATAGTTTGGTCAACGAAGGATTATAAATCCTAACACCCCCCCTGAATCCTAACTTGGACAATTGTGGGCCTTGGCAGCAAGGCCATAAGTCACCCATATACAATCTAAAAGATAAAATGCTGCTTAATACAACCGAGGAAACAGGGAAAAACCTCATGGGAAACCACCCCCCTCAAAATAAGCAGAATCAGGAACCGAGAATCAAGCCTTAATGCCTAAAAGAGACCTGAGAAAGGAAAATCTCTTTTCTGTGAAAGAGTTGGTAAAAATATCTGCAATCTGATCATCTGTAGGACAGTAGTGCAATGTGATGGTTCTGTCATGCACCGGTTCTTAAATGTAGTGCATGTGAAGCTCTATGTGCTTTGTCGTTTGCTTTTGAACTGGATCACTAGAAATTTTGATTGTACTTTGGTTGTCACAATAAAGATCCACTGTAGGTGAAGTCTGAATCCCGAACTCTGTCAAGATGCCATTTAGCCAAACTGCCTAAATAGCTGCATTCACAGCTCCCCGATACTCTGCTTCTGTTGAAGAGAGTGCAAGTGTTTCTTACTTCTTGCTGGACCAACAAATTGGCCCTAATCCAATCATGAATACAAAACCTGAGGTGGATTTCCTATCATTTCCATCTCCTGCCCAGTCTGAGTTTGTGAAGCCTGTGAGATCAAGTTGTGCTCCAACTGCATAGTGGATCCCATAATCTGTAGTACCCTGCACATAGTGCAAGATCCTCTTTACTGCCTTCTAGTGCAGCTCATGTGGCTCCTGCATGTACCTGGCAGCAACACTCACAACATAGGATATGTCTGGTCTCGAATGTGTGAGATACAAGAGGCTCCCAATGAGCTGTTTGTAGAGAGTGCTATCTACCAAAGGTGTGGAAGCACCTTCTTCAAGCTTGATGCCTGATAGAAAGGGATAGGGGGCTGCCTTGCAATCCTCCATGTGGAATCGCTTAAGCATGTTTGATGAATACCTGGACTGTGAGATCATGATTCCCGAAGTCTTTTGACTTACTTCGAGACCAATGAACTGTCTTAATAGTCCTAGGTCAGTCATAGCGAATGCTTTGTTTAGAGCAGGCTTGATGCTACTCAATCCAACAACAGAGCTGCTAGTAATGAGCAAGTCATCCACATATAATACAACCAAAAGAACGAACCCCTCTTTCTTCTGCATGTAGACATTGCAATCTGATTTGCACCTTTCAAATTTCTGAGATATGAGGAAGGCATCCATCTTGGAGTACCATTCCATTGGGGCTTGTTTGAGTCCATACAGTGATTTCCTTAGTCTGCAAACTAAGGAAGGATCATCAATAAACCCCTCAGGTTGTTTCATATATATCTCTTCCTCCAAATCACCATGAAGGAAAACACTTTTCACATCCATGTGATGTGCCTCCCATCTTTTGGAAGATGCAACATCCAAGACAATCCTGAAGGAATCCATTCTAGCTACTGGACCGATTGTCTCATTGTAGTCCAAGCCTTGAACCTGAGAGTATCCTTTGGCCACCAACCGAGCCTTATACTTGGTTGTGGTTCCATCTGAAGCTATCTTGGTCTTGTAGATCCATTTGCACTAAACAAGCTTCCTTCCTGGAGGTAAGGAGACAAGTTCCCAGGTTTTATTGTCATGTAGTGAATCAAACTCCTCATCCATGGCTGCCTACCATCTAGGGTCATGGCAAGCTTCCTTGAAGGATTGAGGATCTGACCCAATCATCATAAAACACCTCATCATCATAAAACACCTCTTAGGAAGTAGATATGTATGGGACAATGCAACACTCTCCTTTTGATACTGGGACCTCGTTCTTCTCTTGTCATTTGGATTCCCAGCACCATTTCCAGCTGCTTCTATGAGCTGCTGAGCCCATTTAGGCTACTGAAATGAGGTAGATGCTGGATCCGGATCTAGATCCCTTTGAGGTGTAAGCTCAATGTCTGGATCATGCTGGTGTGCCTCCTCTTCTGAATTTGAATCTGAAATGTCAGGCAATAAAACTATGTCTGCAATAGGAAGTGAAGGAATGTTTATATCTTCATTTGCTTTGAATGGAAGCTGTGGTGATGCTGGAATTGTGAATGGCATGAAGTGAGAGAAAATATATGCCTTGGAGGCATGATCAGCAATTCCTTTTGCTACAATCTCCCCAATTGATATTTTTGTGATCTCTACTGAGTCAAGTCCAAACAACACTTGCTTTGGTGAGCCAGTGTGAGTCATCTGATATATAGACAACAGATTAGCTGCAAGAGAAGGAGCATAGAGGACATCTCTAAACTCACCATGCTGGATTTTGATGGTGCCTCTTCCTGCTGCTGGAATTTGGGAATCATCTCCCATGTGAATAGTGGGCCCTTCTTTGATGTTGAGAGTGGAGAAGAAATCCTTGGAGGCAACCATGTGGTTGGATGCTCCAGAATCAATCAAATAGGCTGTTGACCGATGTAGGCCAACTTTCAAAGCATGGCACCTTTCATGTCCATCATCAGACTTCTTTGCTCCTTGTGGGAGAGCAATGTTATTCTATTTGAGGAGAGCAGTTAGCTGATCTACTTGCTTCTTCATACAAGAGTTTTCAAGGTGAAAACCTCTCATACAATAGGGATACATCTTATCAAACTTATTTTTCTTAGAGCCCGAAGCTCCTTCAAAAGTTTTCTGATTCTGTTTAGGATTTGAATCAGCTGCTTTAGGCTCCTTCTGCTTTGATTTCCCTTTAGCTTGTGCTTTAGTAGAGTCTGTCACTATGAGAGCCCGGTCTTTGGAGGTCTTGATGACTCCCATCCGGATCAACTTTTCTTGCTCCTTGATTAAGGACTCGGTAAAGGAATCAAGTGAAGGAATTTTCCAACCAAGGAAGCCATCCTGCTTGGAATGAAAGATTGAAACAAATACAGAATACTCAGGGCCGAGTTTGCTGAGAATGGAGAGCACATTTTGCTCATCCTTTCTTTCTATTCTGCACTGTCTGCATTGAAGTGCAAGAGACTTGAATTTAGTAAAGAATTGCTCTATTGTTTCGAAATTGCTGGGATGTAAGGCTACCAGCTCATCCTCCAGGAGGTGTCCCCGAAGCTCATCTTGTTTGCCAAACAAGTCTTCATGCTTCTTCCAGGATTCTTAGGGAGTCCTCAAACCTTCAAGGTGGAAGAGGAGATCGCTAGATAAATGAGTGCATAGATAACCGAAAGCTTCATCTAAGCGGTTCAGAAACTTGTTTCTCTCAACTGGCTGATGGGGCTCAACCTCCCTTCCAAGTATTATCCTGAAGTATCCCTTGTTGCGCAAGGAAACCTACATATCTGCCCTCCAATCAATATAATTGAAGGGTGTTAGGATCTGAGGAGTAGAAGGTAGAGAATCCATAAATCTCCTGCTGGAAAAACACAAATCTTCACACAAGCTACGTAGCACCTGTAGAATTTCACTGCAAAATACTAAAACATTCGAACTATGTTAGAATCATGTCTTCCCTCTCGACATGAACACTTTCTCAGGGTCCGTCACGCTTGCACCACCACTCTGAATAAATTCAAAGGAAGCAAGGTACCCTTTGTGGGACTTATGTGGAAACCCAGCTGCTTCTAGTGTTCAATGGAGTGCAGACAGACATGAAGCTTGCTTGACATGGCTCTTATACCATGTTAAAATTGTTGTGCCATTTAGATCATCAAACAATGAGTCCAATATTATTGATGCAGTAAAAGAGGAATGAAGATACACACTAAACAAATCAAACCACACAGGAAACGAATGAGTATAGCTCAGATAATTACAGTATTATTTTCATTAAATTAATCCGGTGTTACAATAGTGTTACATAAGGAGAAGAATTCGAATCATGAGGAATGAATTCGAATCTCCCAACTGGATGTGACTGTACCTTACTGGCTAACTAACTCTGATGTCTCAATCAATATTGGAGTCCAAATGGTTAACTCCATATGTCTAATCAACTCACACAATCAGTAATAAATAGTTAACTCAGTCTAACTGAAGTGGTAGGTGAGTAAAGGCGCCTTATCCACATGCAGCCATGCATAATTGTCGCTAACTGAACTGATTGTGATCTAACTGAATGTATCTGGAAAATAACTAAGCTTAACTAGTTCCAACTCCAACTCACTGAAGGAGGTTGGTGCCAGGACTCCTAGTGGCTCCTAAAATGTAGGGATTGGCCTAGGAGGCGCCTAAACTGATGCATGCAAGTGCACTCAGTGGCAGTTAGCCTCTATCAGTGTTCCCCACACTCTAGTAACTGGTACATGTGGCCTTATTAGGCCAAGTGGACCCAATGGTACTAGTGGACTTAATTAATTAAATAAAACTCCTAAGTCAAGCTAAAATAATCTAATAGATAGTTTGGTCAAGGGAGGATTATAAATCTCAACACATATATCATATATCAGAGTGTTTTTTCCTAATATTGCCTAATTCCTTGTAGTTAATGAAGAGAGGTTGATGGCTATGATGTAATATTTGGAGAAAATGCCCATAAAAGTTGGGGGAGGATAACTAGGCCTAATTTATTTGCTTCTTAGACTTTTCTAGTGTCAAAGTGCCCTTTATCACGAAACGTAAAATATTCCTTGGGGAAGATGGATTACTTGTTGAATTTCATTAGAGTTAGTGAGATCTTGATATGTGCTAATGATGTGAGAGGTCAAGGAATGGACTTCTAATAGTATGCAAACATCAAACTTGTAGAACAAATGGTAGAGTAGATAAGATAAGAGAAGATAATTTTATTTATTTCCAATTAATGATCACAAAAGTAGGTCAATGGGACTAAAAGAGTACTATCAACATAATGCTTAGTGGGAGTGTTGTAGAAGCTCCCAGATCTAAGCTAATAACAATAAGTAAAGATAAAGATCTAAGAACAATAGCAACTAGTTTGAGAAGGAAAGAAACAAACACATAAAAAGAAATGAATACAAGAGAGAGAACACCATAAAAAAGCATGTCAAGTTGTGTTGGCACTGGAGGTTGGGGTTGGAAGAGAAGGGAGGGAAGTTTATTCCTCCGAATCCTCAATCACACTATAAAGGACCCAATGCACTGGCCAATAGAGAAAATAAGGATGATGTATTGATTTACCAAGATGCATGTAAATTGAAACGAGATGCTTAGCTTTGGACGAAACCTCTATGTAAGAGTAGTTATCAATGAATTATAGGTTCTTGAATGATAAAAAATGAGAAGCTTGCTTCGCTCATCAATTATCATTTGGATGGAATTGATGAGCTTGCTCACTTATGCTTGTAAAGAAGATGCCATGGTGTTGTTTCCAAAAAACACTTGATCTTAAAGTGTCATAACGGACCCATTTTGTAGGCCATCCTTCAATCTTTCTAGCTTTTGGGAATTTGCTTGTAGGACAGTTGGCCAAAATGGCATGTTTCAGCCACATCTTTGGGGCATGATTGTATGTAGATATCAACATATTCGATATGCCAATCTTATTGCAAAACTTGGCACCCTTGAGTTGATTAAGAAGATTGTCAATCCAGGGGATTGTATATCGATTCTTGACTGTTATTTTGTTTAGAGATATGTAATCAATACAAAGTCTCCATGTCCCATCCTTCTTTTGCACCAACACAATTGGGCTCTCTCAAGGTGAGGAGCTTGGTTAAATGTGGCCCGTTTAGATGAGATGCTAAATTTGACATTTGATCTCTTCATTCTCTCGAAGAGAGTGTCCATATATTGGCCATTAGGAAAAGGAGAACCAGGTATCAAATCAATTGAATGCTTCACTTGGCAATGTAGAGGCACCCCTATAGGTGAAGCGAAGATATCTCTGTAATCTTCCACTATTTTGTCCACATGATTCTATTATTTAGAGAAATGCCATGTAGAGGCCATGGTGGTTGTAGTGATATTTGGTTCACCCTTTAACCAAATATTGAAGAGGACAAATCTTCCTGTTTGAGAGATTACCTTCGTGCATTGCTGTGTTGAGATCAAGGAAACTACAGTTGTTGGAACTACCTTTGGGACTTTGTAGAGATGACATCCCAAAGCAACAATGACATTTTGAAGCCTAATTGTAAACAACACAATGTTTCCACATATAGGGTTTCCCTAAAAGAACATCACAAACTTCAAGTGGGGCAACATCACACATTACCTCATTTGTGAAGGGCTTGCTACCATAGGGCATGCAACATTGTTGACTGACATAGATGTCTCGTCCCTAGTTTAGCCAATTGATGGTGTATTGTTGGGGGTGTGGCGTTGTTCTCAACTTCAATCTCTTGATGACCTCTATTAAGAGCAGGTTCTTTTGGATACCGCTGTCAACAGTGAAATGTAGTGGAGTCCCCTTCACCTGCGTCTATGGATGGAAGAGGCACTCACCTTCCTTAGGGCTACTCTTACTCCTCTAGTTGGATCTTTGTAGTTGTGATGGTAGCATTGGGTTTTGTGTAAATGATTTAGTTTCCCTTACTTGGATTTGAATCAAACTCTGAGTTAGAGTCTGACTCTGACGCTATCAACTCGGACAACAATGACTGCTTTAGGTGACATTCATCAATATTGTGCCAAGGGATTTTTTGGAACTCACACCACTTTGTAGTTTCCTTCTTTGACTTCTTGTTACCCTTCTTTGCTTGTGGCTAGGACTAGTTAACATGAGATTGGCTATCCTTTCTTTGTTCTTTGTTTGGTGAGTTAGAGTCACATTTAATATGCCTTTGTTGCGGCGGATTTGCAAGCCCAAATCCCCTCTTATTATTCTACTTTTACTTGATTTTGATGGCATATCGATAAGCGACTCCCAATGAGGAGATATCCAGGAAATCAATGTTTGTTTGGATGTACCTGTGCAGGTCACTGTGGTACTTCAAGACCAAGTGCTATTTGGAGTCTCTGATACCCAGCTTTGAGCGGGTTATATCTCAATTTAGCACTTTAGTGGCAAAGCCCCTATCCACTAGTGCTTTGAAATGCAACTTCAAATGACTACTACCATTGTCACCTTAGTTCAAGTCTTCCCATGTTTTAGGCCACTTCAAGGCCAAGGGAGGATTCCCTATCAAGTCTAGGATGATCTTAGGATGTTTAGCTTTGTTAAAGATCTAGAAGTTTGTAGTCAAGTTAAGCATCCAACAAATTACTTCAATAATTGAATGTAAAATAATCAAAGATAAAGTAATTCCATAACCATTACTCAAAAGGAAATATTCATGGACATGAAAAAATATAACTGATCAAAATCAAATTTAGAATGTACCATTACAAGTCAATGAGAAAATTGCTTTAAAGTAAATGGCTCATGCCCTAATTCATCCACAAGTCATTGTGGTCGATAGTGACAATTAAACTTGATTAGCTTATGAAATTGTTCTCTTGAATGAGGCCAAGAGAGGCTTCCCTATCAAGTCTAGGATGATCTTAGGATGTTTAGCTTTGTTAAAGATCCGGAAGTTTGTAGTCAAGTTAAGCATCCCACAAATTACTTCAACAATTGAATGTAAAATAATCAAAGATAAAGTAATTCCATAACCATTACTCAAAAGGAAATATTCATGGACATGAGAAAATATAACTTATCGAAATAAAATTCAGCAATGTACCATAACATGTCAATGATAAAATTGCTTTAAAGTAAATGGCTCATGCCCTAATTCATCCACAAGTCATTGTTGTTGATAGTGACAATTAAACTTGATTAACTTATGAAATTGTTCTCTTGAATGAGGCCCTCCTGGAGAGATAAAGATATCTACAAAAGAGTGTCACTCAAACTTATTAAATTCTCCACTTGGGTTGTAGTAACTTGTGTCACTTCAATTCGTTCCAAGAAACTAGCTAGGGTTTCATTATGGAATCCGCTTCAGGAGAGGGTCGTCCGTCACCTACATTGGATGAAAACACGTTCAGGCCAATGATTCAATCACTAAATAAACCAAGATCTAGATTTGAGGTGCCTTGGTTTGTTAAGAAGTTGATTGATATTTCGAAGATAAACCTCCCTGCAACTGCATTGAGACAAAAAGCTTTAGCAATGTTTGAGAAAGGTCTCATTGGCCAATTTATAGGAATTTGGCCTTCCCTCAGATCTATGGAGATTTGGTTGCAAAAAAAATGGGCAGTTTTAATTAAAGGGAGAATGACACATTATTTTTGTGGAAGAGGTTTCTATGCTTTCTTTTTGAGTTTAAAGAAGATAAAGATCTAATTTTTTGTAGTGGTCCATATTTCTTTAGAGGTTTCTATGCTTTCTTTTTGAGTTTAAAGAAGACAAAGATCTAATTTTTTGTAGTGGTCCATATTTCTTTAGCAATTGGGGAATGTATTTGAATAGTTGGACTCCAGATTTTGATCCAGATTTAGATATTGCCTCAACAATTCCAGTATGGGTAAGATTACCTCATTGTCCTCTACACTGTTGGGGAGATGACTCTTTGAAAGATATTGTAAATGCATTGGGGAAATTTATTGATAAGGCTAAACCTAAGTACAGAATGTTTCAATGTGCTCGAATTTGTGTGGGAAGTTGATCTCGAAAAAAACAATTATCTTAGTGTTGGACAATTGGAGTCATTATCAACAATTGGATTATGAACAACTACCATTTAAGTGTAAATCATGTCATGCTTATGGCCATTTTGCAAAAAATTGCAAAAAAGGTGGAGATCTTCCTACAACTACTCAGAATATAGAGGACAAATGGAAACAAATTCATAAGAAGTCAAAGCAAGCAACTAGTCATATAGATGTTGTTGTAAATGTAACTTCGGAAGATATTCTTCATTTTGTTGTATTATTATTTTATTATAATAATAATAATAATCTATTTTTAAGGTCACCGCCAAGCGAGACACCAAATTGGTGTATGAGACCCCCTTGTTTGTGGGACAAGGGACCCCCNCATTATCATATTGTTATTGTACCACCTTCGACGATGTTTTTCCTCCGTTCGAAGATGTTATTATTATACTTGGTCATGTAAGAATATCGAGGTAAAACCTCCATTGTATGTCGGGGCAATAGTCCCCAAAAGAATAATGTAAAATGTATTTTTGGGTCTCCCAAAGAGAAGTCGGCCCAATGAAGTTTTTAGGTCATCCACGTGAAGTTTATATATAGGGAGGCGCCCTCTTTCATTTGGACACACAACAAGTTCAAGCAAGTTCACTCCAAGGAAGAGAAAGGAAAGTTTGTTGGGGAAGAAGAAGAAGAAGCTGTAGAAGTTATCTTATCTCTTGGGTTTTTTGTCTTTGTTTGACATTGTACTAAGTGACGAATCTATACTGAAGAAGTTGTTGGGTTTTTTCGAGAGAGAGTTTTCCCAGGATAAAATCTTTGTCTCTTTTGTGTTGTGCTTGTCTATCTTTCAATGATCCTATTGCATTAGATTATAGATCTAAAATATTTGAATTAAAGTGAAAACCCTAACATGGTATTAGAGCCACCCTGAAAGAAGGCACCGTGCAGCTACGATATCTAGGGCTTCCAAGCTCTAGCATTTTTTCTCTCCACAGATTTTCCAGAAAAGAAGGCCAAGCCAACTCGCCTCAAGGAGGTGCATTTTTTGGTGGAAGCATATTCCATTTCAAAGAAGTTTCATTTTTGACCAAATCACTAATGCTAGGAGAAACTAGGGCATTAGATTTTTGGAGCTTCCATCCACCAATCCGGGAAAAGGACACAACTGGACAACTTGTCTTGAGGAGGAACATCTTTCTATCCAAGCAAAAGTTCAATATTCTTACTTTGTAAAATTAGGGTTTCTCTGTCAAACTCTAGGTCAACCAATTCAAGAAGCAACTTGGGCACCTTAAATTGGTTAGATCTATTTGTTTGTTATTTCCATTTGAGGTTCTCATATCAAAATGATGAATCACACCAAGCTTGAGGGAGCTGACAACTTTCGAGCATGGAAATATAGAATTTCTCTCTTCTTAGAAGAGAATGACTTAGACATGTATGTCACTGAGGAGGTTCCAGAACTAGAGGGAGAAGAGGCCAAGGAAACACACAAGAAGAACAGGATCAAAGCCAAAAGGGTTATTGCGGACTCCATCAAGGATCATCTCATCCCTCATGTCTCATCCTTAAAGACACCTAAGAAGATGTTCGATGTGCTAACCAAACTATTTGAAGGAAAGCACATAAACCGGAATATATAACCTTAAGGAATCAACTCAAGAATGTGAAAATCCAACACTCAGAAACCATTCAATCTTATTTCACAAGGGTTTCTCAAATCAAGGAACAACTTGAAGCCATTGAAGAAATGTCGAAGAAGGAGAGATCGTGATGACTACCTGGAATGGTCTCCCAAGATCATGGGACTCATTCATCCTAGGGATATGTGCCAGGAAGAAGCTAATCAAGTTCAACAGATTGTGGGAGGAATGCACCCAAGAAGAAGCCCGATTAGTGTCAAGAGAAGAGAAGATGGGAGCAGATGATGATCAAGCTCTAACAACTCATGCAAAGAAGAATAGAAGCAAGAGGGAGGATCACTTTCACAGAATTTCCAAAAGATTCCAAAAGAATCATAGATCTCAAAGGGACTTGTTGTCTGCCGATTGCACACCAGCAGCAAAAATCTTCCGAAAGTTGTCTCCTCACTTGAGAAAGTGGGAGAGGTGTGGCCTTAGGGGCAAGCACAGAGCCATTTACTGTCACCTACTCCTAGCTCCTCCCTTTAGGCTAACTCCTAACGAAGCCAAGGGGGGTCATCCCTAACAAAGAGTTTACTATGACTCAATGTGTTTAAGTGTTTTTGATGTCATGATGCGGATGGGTGTTTTTTAGGAGTTTTTGAATGATTACAACTTTATAATAAAATGAGCAATCCACGTTGCGATTACAAAACACAAGATTTGAGACGAACAATACAAAGATGAATTGGAAATTAAAGGCATCCACAGATAGATAATGATTTAAGCAAACATTAGGGACAAATGGTCCAGATCAAGACGATGCATGGAAGTTTAAGACCAATGCCAAAATGGAGTAAAAAAAATGCTTGTGAATGCTGGAATACAAGTCTCAATAGTAATGTTTGTGAGATCATTTTGCAATTGTTCTTGGTTTATTTTATTGTAAATTTTAAAGATGATCTTGCTTAAGGTGTCTAGGAAACCTAACCAGAAATACTTTCAGTGGCTCCGTTCGAAGACATGACGGACCTGTCTGGAATCACAAGCTAGGTGTTCAGAGAATTTAACCAGCGAGTGTCCAGATTGGGTTTCCCAGCGCCCACACTTGGAATTTGCCCACTACCTGAGTATTTATCGAGATAACGCCGGTACATTGGTTATGGGGTGAAAGTTTTATTACGTTATCACTTGCAAGATGAACAGTCCAATGCCGTTTCTGGTTACTCCGATTTTTTAGGTCGGTCAGAGCATACTCCAGCGAGGAAACAACGAAATAAATTAATTAGAGGGGGAGTGTGAGTTGCAAATTTTAAGTTAGGAGCACACAGTTTAACTCTCCGACATATAGCGCTCTTGACTTCGTCTTATGACGGAAGTTCAAGAGACTTTAACTATTCTATATGCCTAATGCAAGGAAAATGCAAATCTAACTATGCTCTCCGACAAGAGTGCTCTTGACTTGGGTTCTGGCAAGTTCAAGAGATTTAAGAATTAATTAGTTAAATTTGCAAACAATAGAATGCATGAAAATAAAAGAAAGACAGTTAAACAAACTCTCCGACAGAAAGCACTCTTGATCCACCTTACGGTGAGATTCAAGAGATTTTGGTTCTTTTTAAGATTAGCAATTAAAGAGAAAAATACACAACAATGCAAGTAATAAAATCTAATCTAGCAATTAGTAGTTATACTTAATGGACAACTAGCAATTAGTGAAAATGAAAACTAAATCTAATCAAGAGAACTAAGCTAAGTGCTTTAAGTTAAAACTACATTAAGTAAAAATGAAAAGGAACACAAGACACACTTCCCCCAAATGGGGGAAGTAGAAAAGATGGGAGGCTTGCTCCCACTAGCCTTTTTATTAATATTTTACAATGCTTGGGGATTTTAACCCTTGAAGAGAACTTAAAAAAAATCAAAAGGGTGAAGAAGCCCTAATGGCTTGTACAAAAAAAAGGATGTGGTTTGTCTTCTTGTTGGGAACTTTTTCTTCAATATTTCCAAGTCTTTAGACTTGTCTTTGGTTGACCTCTTCTTTAGTATTTGCTCAAAACAAACAATGACTCAAGCACCCATTATTCGTTAATAAAATCAAAGTAAATCTAGATGCGAACAAAAATGAAATTATTCTAAGTGCAAAAACTACCCTTTTAAAATGTAAAATTTTTAGTCTTTTTGAAGCAAAACTAGGTACAAAACTTTTATAGGCAAGGTGGGAAAGATGAAGAGGATAAAATGGGGCAAAAAGAAAGCAAAAAGAGTGCTGAAATAAGTGAGGAAAAGAGGGAAAAGGGGAAAGTGAACAGCAGTAAAGAAGGCTGCAAAAAAAAGAGAGAGAGGGAAAAAGAGGGCAGCGAAAGAGAGCTAAGAGGGCAGTGAAAGAGGGCTAAAAGGGCAGCGAAAGAGGGCTGCAAAAAGAGAGAGAGAGGGAAAAAGAGGGCAGTGAAAGAGGGCTAAGAGTGCAGCGAAAGAGGGCTGCAAAAAAGAGCTAAGAGAAGGTAAGAGGCCAAAACCAAAAGGAAGAGGTTTAGGGCTTCCAAGGTAGCAAGTAACCGAGTTTTAAGATGTAGTTTTGAGAGATGGATCTTCAAACTAGTGCCTCTTGCCAAACCTTTTTTAGGTTTGAGATTGACTTTAGGAGGCCTTGAAATGCACACAATGTTAGAAAAATAGATCTTTTGAAGAGATAAGAGAAGCAACCGAGCTCAAACTTCTCTTCAAATCTAGGAGATCTGCACAAGAAACCACTTACAAACACATCTTGATCAAATATTGTATGCAAAGCAAAATAGGATTAGAAGAGTATAATTATTTCCAACTACAGTCTACTCCTTCAAAATCACATAAAACCCAACATAAATGGACAAATTGAACTCAAATACCCATCCTATGGACTTAATAAAGCCTTCTAAGCTAACAATTTGATCAAAATAGTGAAATATAAGTAATAAACAAGAACAAAATCACCTTGATACAGATGAAACACTTTCCATGACAAGAATCAACACACCATACGGACCTCCAAAGTCACTTTATTTCCAATAGCAAAAGCTATAACACAATTACAATCTGGCAGAGTAAGTTTGCCCAAAAAAATCCATCCTAATAGAGCTCAAAGAGCCTTTATTTATACAAAGAGAGAAGGCTAAAACCCTAAAACCAAACTAAGAGTAACACTGGAGTAATTGAATGAGGTCGGCATGATGATTTGGAGTTGAACTGAGCTGCAACTGAGTTGTAACTGAGTGCTGGAGTAATGAGGGGGGGTGAGGTGGCTCATCCTCCCTCGTAATGATCACCCAACCAATAGATAACCCACACTTCAACCAAAAACGGATTTGACCAAAGAGGGCAAATTTCTGACTGATAGTTCAACTGCTACACTCCGATACTTGATCTGAAATTGACCGATATTGATTGGAATCATCATAAATGCTCTGTGCTATGTCATTTAGCCTTTTATTTTATTCAATTTGGTTTATTTTGGAGAGTTTTTTATTTTCTCCAAAATATTCATTTTTAATATTTTAATTAATAATTTCTCCGTAAATGACTTTTTTGAGAAATTATTAATTATGAGGTTGAATGAACTTCCGAAACTTGAAGATAGCTGGCCGGCTGATCATGAATGATTTTTGGCTTAAGGTTAGAGCCTTCAATCACTGAATTCGGGTTCCGGATGACTAACTTATAACAAATTGAATTTTTCCATTTAAATTATGGAAAAATTTAATTAAAAACTTAAGGAAAATTAAAAAATTAAAAAAACTAAAAAATAAAAATTTTGACGTGTTCGGTAAAATTTTTTCAAATTTTCTGAGGGTCCTCGTGACTTAGGACATGACCATAGTCTATTCTAACAATGTCTAGTAGGTTTATATATATTCAGTTGGGCTCTAATAACCCCCCAAGGCCCAGAATTCAAAATCGAGCATTCCAGCTTTGGAGGAAGCAAGAGAAAACCTCGTCAATTATACTCGGCTATAGGCAAAGCATAATTATCAAAGCCAAAAAACTCCCTGGAATCCCTTAGTTGAAATTCTACGTCTTAGGAGACCGAACCACTTAAAAACACCCTACTAGCACATTTTATTACAAACCCTGCGGGGCCATGGTCATAATTATTCAAACAAAAAACTGACTAGCCAAAACTGGCTAGACACAAAGGCGGATCATCGGATACAGTGGGAACAAACATTGGTCATGTTTGTCAACTGGTTGCTCCTTAGCTAATCCAACTATGGTACAAACATTGGTCATGTTTGTCAACTGGGGGCTCCTCAGCTAATCCAATTATGGTACAAAAAAGTGGATAACATCTGGCTCCAACTGTGGGACGTGTACTCGATCTAATCTCTTATGCAAGGAGAGCATATGAGAACACTAGAATATCTGGTTTCCATATCTTGTAAGAACATCTCAACTTGATAAGAAAAACATTAGTAGCACAAGTTTTATGAAAAATGGCCAATGATCCAAATGTTGCTTTATTCAAAGAAATGACAAGACTTCATTGAAAAATTTATTTATTCCTAAGCATTTTATTAATATAAAAAGGTTTTGCCTTGTCTTTGGTTACCAGCCAAAGTAAGGACATAATTTCCAGAAAATGCAAACCTACGTGATGATCTAGAACAGGCGGGCTGGATGGGGAATCATAGGCATGAATAATGTCGTCAAACTTCTTCCCCAACTAGTAGATGCTCGTGCAGGCTGCTTCTATCCATGACTGGATAGCGCTGATATACGAATCGGGATAATGCGGAAGGTCGACTACTCCATCATGTTGATCATCAAGGCTTATCAAATAATAATTCGTTGTATAAGCCGCAAGCTGCTCCAAAACATAAGGAACATCTATATGTGAAGACGATGGTTGAGAAAAAACTTCAACTAGTTGTATTCCATCTGATTCGTCAGTGCACTGCTTTTTCAAATCCTTATTACCGATACTCAGATACAATTCTGACTGATCATATGAAAACTCTGACTGCTCTTCCTTACAACTTTCATAAGTCTCAGAATAACAACTCCCCTTGCTGGACATATCATAGATGAGATTCTCAAAAATATTTTCAAAGGAATCATAGGTTGGATTTTCAATAAAAGTCCAATAGTCATCATCGCCATCTATGTTGGATATGAGAGATGCCTCATCACTGGTATCAAGTCCCTGTCTACACTTCTCATTTTGCTCAAAACAATCTTCTTCAAAAAGTTGGGTTTCAAAGATATCACAGGGGATCCAACTTTCCAAATATTTGTCATCAGGTGGAAAGTATGGAGGACTCTCATCACATGAAACCTCTAAGATTGGATTTTCAATTAAAGTCTCGAAGTTATCATCCATCTTAGATGTAAGGGATTCTTCCTCACTTGTATCAAATCCTTGGCTATATCCCTCCTCATGATCATAGTCATCTTCTTCAGAAAAAAGGCCACAAGGTAGTAAACCTTCCAAACTATCATCGTTATGTTCATTTGTAGGATTAGTACCAAAGTTTTTAGTGAGGTCATCCAATTGCTGACTATAATCTTCGACCTGACCCCGGGTTTCTGTGGTGACAAGATGGAGTTGTCCAACTGCGTTAATGTATTCAGGCTCTCTTGAATAATTTTTTGTCTCTCTCCAATTTTCTCCGGAAATATCATGCATGTCATCTACATAGTTGATGTACTCAGGCTCACTTGATGATGCTTTAGGACTACAACCTTCTAGAAAACCATGCTCCTGAACATAACATGCATAATAACAAGAAGACTCTTCATGAAGGTCTTCACATGCCCTACAAAATGGCGTGTAAGTTTCAACCATGTTAGCAGCCTCTAGCTGATGAGGAGGCCTCTGCTCATGGTTGGGTGCCTTTCTTTGCCAATTTACTTTTGGAGGAAATGTTCTTTGGACAGGTTGTGATTGTGCTATTTCCATACTAATGACCTTGTTCTGCATCTCTTTCATTTGAGCTAGATGTTTATCTTCCATTCTTCCAAGTCTTTCCTTTATTTCCATCATTTGTTTTCTGTAGGAATCCTCTTCTTCATGCTCATTTTACTTTAACAGAGTCGAGGAATTTGAATAACCAGGAAGGTTGGATTCACTTGAAGACTACATATTTCTGTCTATTTTGACTGCCATTTCTTGTGCGTTTAGAAGAGTAGTGGGTTCTTTATCCCTGATCTGATATTGCATCTTCCCACTAAGTGCTTCAATGTAATAAAGCAAGATAGATGGTGTAGGTGGTTTGTAAATGGCAGGAATGTCATTGGATAGTTTTGTGAATCTTTGGTTGAACTCATCCATAGTCTCATTCTCCTTCTTCTTTATGTTTGTTAAAGAAGCCAGTTGATGCCTTGGTTCCTTCTTTTCACCAAACCTATTAGTGAAGGCAACCTTGAAAGCTTCAAGTGTAGCAAAGGAGTTGTATGGTAAATTGTTATACCAGTCGCCGGCTTTTCCATCTCATGTAGACATCATCATGTTGGCTTACAGGATCACTGACATAGGCATTGATGCATCTAGAAAAGATCCTGAGGTGCATGGTGGAAGTTGTGGCATCAGTGCCGGTGTACATTGGGAGTTTCTCAACAGCTTTGTCTGGAAGACGATGGGGTTGACCTGCTATCTGAGAAAAGTCGAGTTGAGTAAAATACTCACCCATTATATTGGAAACACTAGTGTTAATGTTTTCTTTGAGAATTAGTTTTTAGAAAAAACTATGGATATCTGATAAAGACTAAGATCCGAGATCTTGAAGGATCCTACGAGAAGCAAGTTTATTTAGCCTTCTCCTATAAACCTTTTCAGGCTCAGGGACAAGCCTAAGTAAACCTTCAGAGTTTCTTCTGGTTGAATACCTTAGTAAAATTAATGATAGTGGAGTCGCCAAATGGATTTCAAGTCTAAGATCAGCGAGGTGATTAAACTGGAAAATCTATCAAAAAAGGTAAAAACTAGAAAAAACTAAGGTTGTCCAGGAACAAAAAATTTGTCCCCGGCAATGGCGCCAAAAGATGTTGTCCGCCGATTGCACACTAGCAACAGAAATCTTTCGAAAGCTGTCTCCTCACTTGAGAAGGTGGGAGAGGTGTGGCCTTGGGGGCAAGCATAGAGCCAGGTACTGTCACCTACTCCTAGCTCCTTCGTTTAGGCTAACTCCTAACGAAGCCAAGGGGGGTCGTCCCTAACAAAGAGTTTACTATGGCTCAATGTGTTTAAGTGTTTTTGATGTCATGATGCGGATTGGTGTTTTTTAGGAGTTTTTGAATGGTTACAAATTTATAATAAAATGAGCAATCCATGTTGCGATTACAAAACACAAGATTTGAGACGAACAATACAAAGATGACTTGGAAATTAAAGGCATCCACAGATAGATAATGATTTAGGCAAACATTAGGGACAAATGGTCCAGATCAAGACGATGCATGGAAGTTTAAGACCAGTGCCAAAATGGAGTCAAAAAAGTGCTTGTGAATGCTGGAATACAAGTCTCAATAGCAATGTTTGTGAGATCGTTTTGCAATTGTTCTTGGTTTGTTTTATTGTAAATTTTAAAGATGATCTTGCTTAAGGTGTCTAGGAAACCTAACTGGAAATACTTTCAGTGGCTTCGTTCGAAGACATGACGGACCTGTCTGGAATCACAAGCTAGGTGTTCAGAGAATTTAACCAGCGAGTGTCTAGATTGGGTTGCCCGGCGCCCACACTTGGAATTTGCCCACTACCTGAGTATTTATCGAGATAACGCCAGTGCGTTGGTTATGGGGTGAAAGTTTTATTACGTTATCACTTGCAAGATTAACATTCCAATGCCGTTTCTGGGTACTCCGATTTTTTAGGTTGGTCAGAGCATATTCCAGCAAGGAAACAACGAGATAAATTAATTATAGGGGGAGTGTGAGTTGCAAATTTTAAGTTAAGAGCACACAGTTTAACTCTCCGACAGAGAGCGCTCTTGACTTCGTCTTATGACGGAAGTTCAAGAGACTTTAACTATTCTATATGCCTAATGCAAGGAAAATGCAAATCTAACTATGCTCTCCGACAGAGAGTGCTCTTGACTTGGGTTCTGGCAAGTTCAATAGACTTAAGAATTAATTAGTTAAACTTGCAAACAATAGAATGCATGAAAATAAAAGAAACACAGTTAAACAAACTCTCCGACAGACAGCACTCTTGATCCACCTTACGGTGAGATTCAAGAGATCTTGGTTCTTTTTAAGTTTAACAATTAAAGAGAAAAATACACAACAATGCAAGTAATAAAATCTAATCTAGCAATTAGTAGTTATACTTAATGGACAACTAGCAATTAGTGGAAATGAAAGCTAAATCTAATCAACAGAACTAAGCTAAGTGCTTTAAGTTAAAATTACACTTGGTAAAAATGAAAAGGAACACAAGACACACTTCTCCCAAATGGGGGAAGTAGAAAAGATGGGAGGCTTGCTCCCACTAGCCTTTTTATTAATAATTTACAATGCTTGGGGATTTTAACCCTTGAAGAGAACTTAAAAAAAATCAAAAGGGTGAAGAAGCCCTAATGGCTTGTACAAAAAAAAGGATGTGGTTTGTCTTCTTGTTGGGAACTTTTTCTTCAATATTTCCAAGTTTTTAGACTTGCCTTTGGTTGACCTCTTCTTAAGTATTTGCTCAAAACAAACAATGACTCAAGCATCCATTATTCGTTAATAAAATCAAAGTAAATCTATATGCGAACAAAAATGAAATTATTCTAAGTGCAAAAACTACCCTTTTAAAATGTAAATTTTTTAGTCTTTTTGAAGCAAAACTAGATACAAAACTTTTACAGGCAAGGTGGGAAAGATGAAGAGGATAAAATGGGGCAAAAAGAAAGCAAAAAAGAGGGCTGAAATAAGTGAGGAAAAGAGGGGAAAGGGGAAAGCGAATAGCAGTAAAGAAGGATGCAAAAAAGAGAGAGAGAAAGGGAAAAAGAGGGTAGCAAAAGAGAGCTAAGAGGGCAGCAAAAGAGAGAGAGAGAGAGAGGCAAAAAGAGGGCAGCGAAAGAGAGCTAAGAGGGCAGCGAAAGAGGGCTGCAAAAAGAGAGAGAGAGAGAGAGGGAAAAAGAGGGCAGCGAAAGAGGGCTGCAAAAAGAGAGAGAGAGAGAGGGAAAAAGAGGGCAGTGAAAGAGAGCTAAGAGGGCAGCAAAAGAGGGCTGCAAAAAAGAGCTAAGAGAATGTAAGAGGCCAAAAACGAAAGGAAGAGGTTTAAGGCTTCCAAGGTAGCAAGTAACCAAGTTTTAAGATGTAGTTTTGAGAGATGGATTTTCGAACTAGTGCCTCTTGCCAAACTTTTTTTAGGGTTGAGATCGACTTTAGGAGGCCCTGAAATGCACACAATGTCAGAAAAATAGGTCTTTTGAAGAGATGAGAGAAGCAATCGAGTTCAAACTTCTCTTCAAACTTGGGAGATTTGCACAAGAAACCACTTACAAACACATCTTGATCAAATATTGTATGCAAAGCAAAATTGGATTAGAAGAGTATAAGTATTTCCAACTGCAGTCTACTCCTTCAAAATCACATAAAACCCAACATAAATGGACAAATTGAACTCAAATGCCCACCCTATGGACTTAATAAAGCCTTCTAAGATAATAATTTGATTAAAATAGTGAAATATAAGTAATAAACAAGAACAAAATCACCTTGATATAGATGAAGCACTTCCCATGACAAGAATCAACACACCATACGGACTTCCAAAGGCACTTTATTTCCAATAACAAAAGCTATAACACAATTACAATCTGGCAGAGTAAGTTTGCCCAAAAAAATCCATCCTAATAGAGCTCAAAAAGCCTCTATTTATACAAAGAGAGGAGGCTAAAACCCTAAAACCAAACTAAGAGTAACACCGGAGTAATTGAATGAGCTTGGCATGATAATTTGGAGTTGAATTGAGCTGCAACTGAGTTGTAACTAAGTGCTGGAGTAATGAGGGTGGGTGAGGTGGCTCATCCTCCCTCGTAATGATCACCCAACCAATAGATAACCCACACTTCAACCAAAAACGGATTTGACCAAAGAGGACAAATTTCTGACTAATAGTTCAACTGCTACACTCCGATAATTGATCTGAAACTGACCAATATTGATTGGAATCATCATAAATGCTCCATGCCATGTCATTTAGCCTTTTATTTTATTCAATTTGGTTTATTTTGGAGAGTTTTTTATTTTCTCCAAAATATTCATTTTTAATATTTTAATTAATAATTTCTCCGTAAATGACTTTTTTGAGAATTATTAATTATGAGGTTGAATGAACTTCTGAAACTTGGAGATAGCTAACCGACTGATCATGAATGATTTTTGGCTTAAGGTTAGAGCCTTCAATCACTGAATTCGGGTTCTGGATGACTAATTTATAACAAATTGAATTTTTCCATTTAAATTATGGAAAAATTCAATTAAAAACTTAGGGAAAATTAAAAAATTAAAAAATTAAAAAATAAAAATTTTAACGCGTCCGGTAAAATTTATTCAAATTTTTTCTGAGGGTCCTAGTGACTTAGGACATGACCATAGTCTATTCTAACAATGTCTAGTAGGTTTATATATACTCAGTTGGGTTCTAATAACCCCCCAAGGCCCAGAATTCAAAATCGAGCATTCCAGCGTTGGAGGAAGCGGGAGAAAACCTCGTCAATTATACTCGGCTATAGGCAAAGCATAATTATCAAGAGCAAAAACCTCCCTAGAATACCTTAGTTGAAATTCTACGTCTTAGGAGACCGAACCACTCAAAAACGCCCTACTAGCACATTTTATTACAAACCCTGCGGGGCCTGTTGCCCACCTATTTCGACTAGGTGGCAACTCCATGTACATGAAGATGTACATAGTTGTACTAATGGTACCTTGGAAAAATCTGAGGATTTTTTCACTTCTGCAGGGCAATTGCCCCTTTGTAAAACGAAATGTCCGCTCCCCTGCGTGGGAAAATTAATGTAATTTTATGTACTAGTATGGGTCATATGATATGGATGCCACACCATGGAACTGGTTGTTAGGGAAGTCCCCTCATTGAGTGTTTTTTCCCTTTCCAATTGATCTTGTTGAATAAACGAGTTTAATTGGTTTGGTTTTTCACTCAAAATCCTCCAAAGTGGTGACGGGCGTCCTACTAGTCAAGTCCATGAGGTGGCTAAGGCTTCAAATGTTATTCATGACCATGCTAGACATTTTTCTAGAGTCTTGCGGAGTTTCGTTATGTTATTGTATTTTTATTAATTTTTCCAGTTAATTAATTTCACCCCTTGGTGGTTAATTAACTGAGTTTTGATGTAATAATGTAATTGCTCAAGCATGGCATTTTGTAATAGGGGCTATGAATGCAAAATAAAATTGCTATGAAACCCCCTAAGCCATTGCTTCGAGTCCCATGTCATTCAGATAAGTGGTTCAGGAGATAGACCAATTTTGGTCAGAAGGGGTCTATCTCCCCTAGGGAAAATTTTAATTTTCCTAAGTCAAAAATTCATATTATTTGATTTTGAAGGAAAAAATCAAATAATGCCATGATAATTTTGTTTGGGGGTTGTTAAGCCTAGGAAAAATTTATTCTAAATTTTTCCACCCCCCCATGGCCTTGATATTAATTTTTCAAGTTATTTTTAATTTTTCCTAAGTTAAAAAATTGGGAAATTTTAAAAATTAAATTGAAAATTTTTAATCTAAGGTGAATATTAAATATAGCCTAAGTCTAAAGGTTAATATCATTTTTGGAGGAAAAGGCTTTGGTCAAAGCCAAATTTAGAGCTGGCTAAAGTAGAAAACTCCACTAAAAGGGGCGTCCAAGTGTTAAAACCCTCACCAAAATAGAGGAGGCGTCCATTTAAAGGGAGGGCGTCCACCAAATAAAGGCTCTACACCAAATTTGGAGGGGCGCTAAAGATAGAGGAAAACGTCACTAGAAGGAAGGCGCCATTTAAGGGAGAAAACCCCCATATTTAGAGGGCGCTAGCTAAAATGGAGGGCGCCAATGCAAATAGAAGGGCGCTAGCTCATTTGGAGGGCGTCTAAATTTAGA
>LPNX010332812.1:885623-911460 GCA_001517045.1 Pseudotsuga menziesii
GCCATGGTCATAATTATTCAAACAAAAAACTGACTAGCCAAAATTGGCTAGACACAAAGGCGGATCATCTAATACACTGGGAACAAACATTGGTCATGTTTGTCAACTGGCGGCTCCTCAGCTAATCCAACTATGGTACAAAAAAGTGGATAACAGGACTATTCCAATCTTAGATGTTTCACTTGTGATGAAAAAGGTCACTTTGCAAAAGACTGCCCTAGAAACAAAGGATCCACTAAGGCAAATAAGAAGAAGAGGTATCATGCACATACTACTGAAGATGATGAACCTAGAAGCAAAAGAACAAGAGAAGATTCTTCAAGTGGTGAAGAGTATGTTTTGATCTCAGCTCTCACAAGTACTATTACCCATGGAACTAATGATTGGCTTGTGGATAGTGGATCTTCCAAGCATATGATAGGATACAAAGAATATTTTATCAACTTGTTAGAACATGAGTTACCCTATAAGGTAAAACTTGGAGATGACTACCTGTATCCCATAAAAAGGAGTGGAGAAGCCTCCTACAAGTTGGATTTAGGCAAATCAATAAAAATGAAGGATGTTCTTTATGTACCAGGTTTGAAGAAAAACCTCCTCTTAATCTCAACTTTAGATGCTAAAGTATTTCGTGTTGCATTTGTTGATGGCCAAGTACTTATGTGGCCAAGAGGTAAGACAATAAATGATGCAACAATAATTGGGGAGCAAGAGGGAGGCTTGTACAAGTTGAAGGGACAACCAGAACAAGCATTGGTTCATGACTCTATGGAACCAAGCGAACTATGGCATTGAAGGATTGCACATGTATACTCCAAAGCACTACCAATTGCAAGCAAAGCAGTATCAGGTCTACCCAAAATTCAAGCAAAACATGAAGGCATTTGCAAAGGATGTGCGCAAGGGAAGGACATGAAGAAACCATTTCCTAGCAATGAGAGGGACGCAAAAGAGATTTTGGAGATGATACATTTCGATGCATGCGGCCTGTGGCATCTAGCTCCCCAAGCGGGTATGCATACTATGTCTCTTTCATAGATGATTATTCTCGTAAAACATGGATTTATTTCTTGAAAAGCAAAGATGAAGTATTTAGTAAGTTCAAGGAATTCGAAGCCTTGGTAGAGAATCACACTGAAAAGAAGATCAAGACTTTACGATTAGACAATGGTGGTGGGTTCACTTCAGAAGAATTCAAAGACCTGTGTAGAGAATCTGCGATTAACAGGGAGATGAGTATTCCCTACAATCCTCAACAAAATGGCATTGCAGAAAGAAAGAACAAAACGATAATGGAAGCAACGGAGGCGATGCTTCATGACCAAGATCTTCCAATGCACTTATGGGAAGAAGCAACAAGAACAATCGTGTACGTACAAAATAGAACACTCCACCATGTATTGGATAACAAAACTCCATAAGAAGCTTTCTTAGGAGAGAAACCATAAGTCAACCATCTCAAAATATTTGGCTACCCTATGTACATACATGCTCCAAAAGAAAAGCAAACAAAACTAGATCCTTTAGGAAAGAAGGGCATATCCGTTGGATACAGTGACACATCAAAAGCATATAGAATATACTCTCTAGCGTTCAAGAAGATCAAGACCAGTAGGGACGTAACTTTTGATAAAGAATCAAGTTACAACATATCAAAACAATACCACATCGAAGAAACTGAAGAACCCGAAGTTCCTAGAACCAAAGATACAGTCATGGAAGAGATAATCCAAGAAGACCATGAATACCATGACATGACAAAACCTATGAGACTTTTAGATTGACCTAGTGAGAAGAACTCCTACAAGAGAAAACCAGCACGGGCACGTGAAGATATCCACGATGCATAGAGGTATGGTGCTCCAGATGGGACTTCTAGAGAAATCAAGAGATCTAGACCATACTCCAGCTATGTAGAACTACTTTGTGACATCATTGATGAGGAAGCAACATATACGAAGGAATGGAAGGATGCCATGATCGAAGAATATCAGTCGATCATGAAGAATGGTGTCTGGGAGGTAGTCCCAAGACCAGAAAGGAAGTTTGTAGTATCTTCTAAATGGATCTACAAGGTCAAGCATGCAGTAGACGAAAGCATCGAAAAATACAAGGCAAGGTTTGTAGCACGTGGCTTCTCTTAGAAAGAAGCTATAGACTAAGAGGAGACATTTGCACCTATAGCCAAATACAATTCCATCAGATCTGTACTTGCCTTAGCCGCAGTAATGGAAGATACACTAGATGGATGTCAAGACAACTTTCTTGAATGGTGTAGTTGAAGAGGAGGTGTATGTGGAGCAACCACTTGGATTTGAGACACATGACAGATAAACTCATGTGTGTAAGTTAAGAAAGAAGGCCTTGTACAGTTTGAAGTAGGCACCTAGGACGTGGTATGGTAGGATGGATAGTTTTTTGATGAGCCTAGTCTTTACCAAGGGTAAAGCAGATTCCAAGCTCTACTTCAAGATTGTGGGTGGAAGACCAGTGATACTACTACTGTACGTAAATGACTTGTTCCTAACAGGTGAGGATGAGCTCATTGCAGATACAAAGAGGAGGCTTGCCACAGAGTTCAAGATGGACTTGGAGATGATGCACTACTTCTTAGGTCTGGAGGTGTGGCAGAATTCAGATGGGATATTCCTTAGTCAAGGAAATTATGCAGTAGAGATTTTGAAGAGGTTTGGAATGATGGACTGCAAGGCCATTGATACACCCATGGCATCAAATTGGAAGCTACTATGTGATACTTCTTTAGATACAGTTGACGTCATGATGTATAGACACATGATTGGTTTGTTGATGTACTTGACAAACATGAGGCCGGACATTTGCTTTGTTGTGAGCACACTGAGCCAGTTCATGACAGATCCGAGATGTGTTCATTTGGTTGTTGCAAAGCATGTATTGAGGTACATGAAGGGTACAATTGAGTATGGAATCAAGTATGCGATGGATTAGAAGATTAACATACATGGTTATGTTGATTCGGATTGGGAAGGCAGTGCCATGGATGGGAAAAGCAATTCAGGATGCTTCTTCAGATTGAGATCCGGTATGATCTCTTGCTTTATTAGGAAGCAGTCGAGTGTGGCACTGAGTACAATCGAGGAAGAATACATTGCAGCCCGTTCGGCTAGTTGTGAGGCAGTATGGCTGCAGAAGCTACTGTCAGATTTTTTTGATCTCGAGTTAGAGATGACTTGTATCCTTTGCTACAACCATAGTTGTGTGAAGTTGTTCGAGAATCCAGTATTCCATGACAAGTCAAAGCATATTGAGATCAAGTATCGCTATATCTGGGACATGGTGCAGAGAGGAGCAGTCAAGCTCCAGTATGTTGTGATGGACGAGCAAATAGCCGATGTATTGACCAAGCCTTTGGTATGAGTGAAGTTTGAATACTTTAGAGACAAGCTTGGAGTTGTGTAGATTGGTGTCCATCGCAACAAGTAACGAGTCCCAGTGGTTCCCTACATCCAATATGAAAAAGGTCTGGCTCTGTAGATGATGAAGTCCTAGATGGGATCTAGGCCTACATCTAGTATGAAAAAGCATTGGCTCTGTAGATGATGAAGTCCTAGATGGTATCTAGGCCTACATCTAGTATGAAAAAGGAATGGCTCCGTAGAAGATGAAGTCCTAGATGAGATTTAGGTCTGCATTTAGTATGAAAAAGGACTGGCATTGTAGAGATATGCATCCAATATGAAAAAGTATTGGCACTGTAGAGATATGCATCCAGTATGAAAAAGGATTGGCACTACGAAAATGTACATCCAGTGTTAAAAAGGGTTGGCACTGTATGGATATGTTGACCTACATCCAACATGCAAAATGGCTACTTCTCATGACGTATAGATTTGAGGGATGTCACTAGTCAATGATTGACGAGATGAGAGTTGCTGCAACAATGATGATGATCCAGTGATGATGATGACCAACGATGATGACGATGTCCAGAGATTGTGTCTAGTTGTGGTGATGACTGGGTCAGAAGAATACCTTCTTTGTTAAGAGGGAGTGTTGTTGTAAATGTAACTTTAGAAGGTATTCTTCATTTTGTTGTATTATTATTTTATTATTTTATTATTATCATATTGTTATTGTACCTCTTTCGGAGATGTTTTTCCTTCGTTCGGAGATGTTATTGTTATACTTAGTCATGTAAGAATATCGAGGTAAAACCTCCGTTGTAAGT
This sequence comes from Pseudotsuga menziesii, assembly GCA_001517045.1. Lineage (NCBI taxonomy): Eukaryota > Viridiplantae > Streptophyta > Pinopsida > Pinales > Pinaceae > Pseudotsuga > Pseudotsuga menziesii. The sequence continues at coordinate 889,831 of LPNX010332812.1, forward strand.
CGGGGCAATAGTACCCAAAAGAATATTGTAAAATGTATTTTTGGGTCTCCCAAAGAGAAGTCGTCCCAGTAAGACTAAGAAATCAACCCAATTAGGTTTTTAGGTCATCCACATGAAGTGTATAAATAGGGAGGCGCCCTCTTTCATTTGGACACAACAAGTTCAAGCAAGTTCGCTCCAAGGAAGAGAAAGACAAGTTCGCTAGGGAAGAAGAAGAAGAAGAAACTGCAGTAGTTATTTTATCTCTTGGGTTTTCTATCTTTGTTTGACATTGTACTAAGTGACGAATCTATATTGAAGAAGTTGCCGGTTTTTTCCTAGGATAAAATCTTTGTCTCTTTTGTGTTGTGCTTGTCTAACTTTCAGCGATCCTATCACATTAGATTATAGATCTAACAAATTTGAATTAAAGTGCAAACTGTAACAATAGAGCCATCTTCAACTCAGGCAATTTCGCAATCAATGCCATGTTCTACAGCAAATTGCTTTAAAGTTCTCTAAGAAAAATCCCTAGTGACATTTTCGGAGGTTGTGGCTCCATCAGTTAAAGAACCTGGTTTAGATTTCCCTCCTAGAGTCTCCTCTCTATTGCTAGGAGTTGACTTACGGAAACTTGAAAGTAATAAAGAAAATAACCAAACAGTTGTTCAGGAGACCGAATCAGTACAGGTGGTGCAAACAGTTCCAGTTGGGGTCGTAACTAGGAAACAAGCAAAGCAAGCAGTAACAAATGAAAATAAAGACACGGAGGATGGTGAAGAACGATCTACGGGAAAGCCAGCTAAAGAAATTTGTGAAGAAATAGCTAACAAGGAAAAGATAATGGGTTTGCAAACTACTTTGGATCGAAGCATCACGGCAAATTCTAAGAATCGGACTACTAAAGGCACAACTACACTGGGAACTCCAAGTAATCTTAAGGCAGGGCACTCCAAGCCAATCAAATAATGAAATTAGTCTTCTGGAATAGCAGATGCATGGGGAGCAGGAGTAAAGAAGAAGCTGTTAGATATTTGATAAAAATGGAAAAGCCTGTGATTCTTCTTCTCCTGGAGACTAAAATGCAGGCGAAGGAAATGCAAGTGATAGGGGAAAGGCAATGGAAAAATAGCGTTCGACTTTCTGTAAGTTCATGAGGTGCTTCTGGAGGAATTAGTACTTTAGGGGACAGCTCAGAATTTGAATTAATTGACTCCAAACAAAATCAGCATTGGATTTTAACCTACCTGGTAAGTAAATCAACTGGATCTTGATTTAAAATTTTCAATATATATGTTTCCATGCATTATAGAGAAGAACAGGAGTGTTGGCAAACCATTGCAAATGTAAGGGAAGAAATAGGGATAGGGAATTGTATCTTTGCTGGATATTTTAATACAGTGTTGTCTCAAGATGACAATTATACCTTCAGCCACTTCAGACCATAAGCCAATTAATCTCTCTGTTTCAAAGAATACAAATTATTGTCCCCTGCCATTTAAATTCAATCCCTTATGGCTTCATCATCCAAAGGCTATTGTGATCATTATAACAACATGGAAGAAAAAGTGGAAGGCTCACCTACTTTCATATGGGAATCTAAACTGAAAGATGTAAAACAGGCTTTAAAGAGATGGTCTAAATATAATTATGAAGAGCCTTATGCTGGAAAAAAGAAACTTCAGGACCAATTGGCAGTAATTCAACAATAAATGGAAATGGGAGAACCTACTTGACAGATGAAATTAGAGGAAGCTGAAACAAATAGGAAACTACCCTCAATAAACAGAGCCGAGGAGGAGCATTGGAGGCTTAAATCTAAAAGTTTGTGGTTGCAAGCAGGTGACATGAATACTTCCTGTTTTCATAAACATGCCAAAGCAAGGCAGTATAGAAATAATGTCAAAGAAATAAAAATTTCTGCAGGAAATAAACGAAGTATGGGAATATAAAATGTGAAGCATTCCATCATCTTAAAACTCTATTATCAAATCAGGGTGAATCAGATCAGATTGCTTGTAATGAAATGCTAGAAAATATTCCCAATGTAATCTCTCAAGTGGATTATCAGGAGTTAGTCAAAGATGTTAATGAAAGTGAAGTTTTAATTTTTAAATGCCATTTGGAACCTTGAACCTGATAAAGCGCTGGGGCCTGATGACTTTTCCATAGTCTTTTACTGCAAGTTTTGGGATCTAATTAAAAAAGATCTTTGCGAAATGATCAAATGGTCTCTTAAGAAAGGTAAACTAGGAGGAAGTACACACTCCTCTTTCTTGGCTCTTATTCCAAAACAGAAATGTCCAACAACTTTCTCTAGATTCAGACCAATCTCCTTGTGTAATTCTTCTTACAAGATAATTACCTAAATTTTAGCTATCAGAGTGGAATCTCTTCCTGGGGGGATAATCTCGGAAAATCAAGGTGGTTTTATAAATTTATACCCAAGAGGCACATAATGGACAATTTTATTTTGGTTCAGGAGGCAATCCATTCTAGTAAATTAAGGAAAGAAAGAGGCATGGTCATAAAAATGGATATGGCTAATGCTTTTGACCCTGTGAGGCACTCCTACTTGCTAGAAGTTCTGGGCAAATTTGTTTTTTCTACTACTTTATTGGATGGACTCAAGCTTGTATAGCTAAACCGTGGATGGTTCCTTTAGTAAATGGCAGACTAACTGGTTTTTTTCAAGGGGAAAGAGGGCTGAGGCAGGGCTTCCCTCTCTCTCCCATTTTATATATTCTGATGGTCAATTCCTTAAGTAGAAGACTAGAAGTCGAAAGAAGAAAAGGGAACCTTCTTGGCATTAGTATTGTAAGAGGTGTAACGGAGATAAACCATTCTCAGTTTGCCGATGATACTCTCTTGTTGGGAGGAACCTCAGTGGTTATTGCAGCTAGATTTAAATCCATCCCAGATAAATATTTGAAGGCTTCAGGAGGAGAAGTGAATACACATAAATGTCATGTTTATGGTTGAAACTTAACAATCATTCAAAGAATAGCCGAGGTGATGGAATTTACTGCTAAAAAAGATTGGAATTCTTTTAACTATCTGGGAATTCCAAAATTTCTAGGCCGACCCTTGGTCATGGACTGGAAGAATGTGATTGAGAAATTAAGGAGAAAAATGGAGCAATGGAGATCTCAGTGGCTTAATCCAGCAGGAAGAGTGGTTTTTATTAAATCAGTCTTATCTTTGTTATCCATATATCAAAACTCTATTTTGCTTGCACCTCTTGGGGTTTGAAATCAAATTGATCATGTGCAGCGTAAATTCCTGTGGCCAGGAGGGCAAGCCAATTCAAAAAAATATCATTCGACCCCGAAGGAAAACAAGAACTCAAGTTATCATGGGGATTGGGAGAAACATCAAACAATCAGGCTGAGCCTATAGCTCTTTGGTGTGGACTTCATTTCATCAAAAGAAATCAAATTTGTCATTTGATAATTGTTGGGGATACCATGATTATAATTTGTCTTTTGGTTATGAATTTGTTTTCAAAGGCAGGTCCTCTTTGTTGAACCATTTGGAGAGTGCAACATCTAGTGAGTGAGTTTGAGGGAATTAAAGCTTTTCATGTTTTGTGAGCATCTGATGAATTGTTTGACTTTCAAGCCAAGAAAGCATGTATGTTAAAGTAGGGCACAATGGAGATAAATGGGGAGGTTGTAGGCCAGTTTTCCATCCCCTAGTGATCATGTAGTTAACCAGAAATTGTAAGTATGATCTACTTCACAAAATGGAAGTTACTAGAAAAGACAGGTGGCATGAAATCCCAAGTACTAGACATGCAGAATTCATTCTGAACATGGTTGTAAGGAATTATGGCTTGTAATTATTAACTATGATCACAATCGATCCTCCTCCTATGCGCGAAGCATTTGAAATGAAAGGGAATTTGATTATCCTGTACTGTACAATTGAAAGAATTTGTGAAATGGTGGATGTTAATCATTGTGCCACAGATGTATTTGGTCGCAATATCTGTATGAGCAATTTGGGAAACCTCTGGCGAACTAATGAACGAAGAAGGTGGTGGGATGAAGTTTTAAAGGATGACAATGAAAGGGACAATATATAGAAGGTTTTCTATAACAATCTGAAGGTGTGGAATGACTGGTTTGGCGGTAGAAGCTCCTGTCGTATGAGATTTGTTGTCATCTTTTCAAATGTAACTTGCTCTTGCAAAGTGTTGTTATTACAGAACTACGACTGTTATTTAGTTTGCATAAAGGATAGCATTCCTTGTGTTACTCTATTTTGTAGCGTTGCTGTCAAAACAGTCGTTTGCAGTAGTCTGCTTGAGTGTATTGCTGTTGATAAGAGAGGCATCGTCAGATGTGTAAGTCTACATGGTTTTCCCTTGGCTATGGAGTTTAAGTATCATAAGGTTTGGAGAAGGTCAATGTTTAATCATTGAATTGTATACTTTTGTGCTCTGCATCACTCTAACTTCGTTATATGAGAGCTATACGTGTTCTATACTCTGCACAAAGGGAAGCTTTTCTTGGGTAATTTGGCCTGATAGCTCTGTTGTCGAAATTGATGTTCACATTGCTCTCTGGTTGTTCAAGTGTAATACTATTGTTGTCAATAGTCAAATTTCTGGTCATTCCTTGGGTTTGGAGGTCAATTGTGGTGGTTAGAACAAGCATCATAAGATTCTGAGTGATGGTAGATGTATTGATTTGGGGTCCTTTGTTTCTTGCACTCTTCTCTGTATTTTGAAGGGGTTTGAGGTCTATGGCGACACTTTTATGAAGGTTTCTGTAGCTCTTATTATCTTAAGAGCTTCATTTATCCTTTGGCTTCCAGAATTTGTTGAATAACTCTACCTTATAGCATAGTGGTGGTGGGTAATGCGACTAGAAGGAAAGCCAACACCAGAAGTAGAAGCTCTCATTCCTTGGTTTTGGAAGCAGACAGGCAGTGGGCTAAGCATAAGAAGCAGGTGAATAAAATAGAACTTCAGTTAAATAGCAGTAACATAATTAACTGTCTTTATATTAAGGAAAAAGACCGTTAGGCTTTTGGCAGGTGGAAATTATCGTCCAAATTGGTACATCATGGCAAATCCTGCTGATCAAAAGAATTTGGTGAATAGATATGTTGAAGGCATAGGCAGGGATGTTCTTGTGAATCTGGTGCAAAAAATTCATAAGTTGGAGGAGAAAAATCATAATTTAGAGGCCATTATGAGTAGAGATATTTCCATCACTTAGCTTCAGTTCAAAAGTCTGGACTAGTAGATAGTTAATTATGTTGGAGTCATTTACCCAACATGCACACTTATTTGGTCAATTTTGGCCTATTTACCCACTATCCTAAGTTTAATTGACTTACTTGGCATCAGATGAACACACTATGACATCAGCATGAGCTCACCCATGCCCTCCTTCAGTCAAGGAGGCCAACTAAGCCTTCTCCTTCATTTGGGGAAGCTAACTGGGCTTCCTCCTTTAAACAGGGAGCATTTCTTGGGTGATCTGAGTGTCATAAATGCACCTAATTGCTAACTGATTGTTGCAATCAGTTAAGCTGAGTTGTGAAGGCACCTCCATTCATTATTTGATTATTTTTTATCATTATTTATGAACTGGAGCTAACACTGGCGCCTACAACTACTTCTGATGACATGTGTCACTTCAGTTAACTCCATCGGAGCTACTTGGAGTTATGGATGTGCTACCTCCTTCAGTTGGACATGCAGTTACATGTGATGATTTACTTTCAGTTAGACTCAGTCATCTATTGCACTCCTGTTCAGTTAGGACTTAGTGTGAGAGTCAGTTATTGATTAGCTTGGTGGTTAACTATGTGTGCCGATTGTGGCTGGCATTCAGTTAATCGACACACATCCATTCAATTCGAATGACTTCCTTGAGTATTCGAATTCTCTTGGCATTCATGCACCTTGCATGACCATTGTATTGTATTATTATTATTTTATTGATTATATAGAACTGCTACTCCTATTGCAGCACCATTATGCCATTTTCATGCTTAATTGTATGAAATATTTTATGAGACTGTGTTTTATTCCCTAGATTACTATGACAGATTAATACGGTATCAGAGCTCACGGCGAGACGAAGTTCATTCTCTCAAAAACATGGTTTTTGACGGATCTTGCATGAAAATTTGAGCAAAAGTTCAAAATTCCAGCACTACACCAGAAGCAAAGGATTACCACTTAATACCCCAAGTCAAGGAATTGTTGATCAAGCTTGCTTGATCAATTATGCTGGGTGTGATGAAAGCCTAAAATGTGCAAGTTGTTCGACCTTACGGTGACTTTATTGTTTTGATTTGCAGGTTTTACAGGCTCACTGCATTCGCTACAACACTTTGATATGGCTTCTTCCGTAGATCTTTTGACTCCGTTCAATTTCCATCAATGGAAAGGAGACATGGAGATCCAGCTATGTGCCAGAGGACTCTACCGGGTCACTATGGGCAAAGAAGAAGAGTCTACTCATGTTATAGACAAGGCTAGATTCTTGAATAAGAAAGATGAAGCATTCGGTTTCTTATGTCTCTCTATCTCCAAGGATCTTCTATTCCACCTCTCGGGATTGAAGACTACAAAAGAGATTTGGGACCAACTTGCCTCCCTATATGAAAAACAGGATGACTTGAGGGTTTATCAGCTTGAAAACGAGTTGATGTCTCTTCAACCTGGCAATTTTGAGACCCTCAATGATTTTTTCACAAAATTCAAGCATATAGTCCTTTTGCTGCAGCAGTGTGAGGTGAAGAAGGAGGATGATCAGCTCATCCTCGCCATTCTCTCAAAACTTGGAGCTAACTATTCGGTGTTTGTTTCTACATTCCGTGCGGGGAAGCTCACAACCCCTGGATGGAAGATGCCTTCACTCAATGCCTTCATTGAGTCCCTAGCAAGCGAGCATGATAAGCTTGTCAAGATGGGGATCATTAGATCCTCCCGTGATCAAGCCCTGTTTGCTTTGGGACGCAAGGATTCGAAGGGGAAAGGAAAGCAGGAGAAGAACCCCAAAACCAAATTTGAAGCTCCTAAGCCAAAAGCTCAAAACCAGCAGCAAGAAGAGCCTTCCGGCTTGAAGAAGAACAAAAACAAAGGCTACCATGGGAAGGAAAAAGTCAAGTGTTCATACTGCGGGAAGGGCTTCCACCCTGAACATGCCTGCATGAAAAAGAAGCTTGATGAAGCTACTTCTCTCCTTGAGAGAAATAACATAAATCTTTCGAAGGAAAGAAAATCAAGATTGGGAATACTAGCATGAAAGAGGTCATGCCCTCATGGCAAGCAATTCAAAGCCCATGGCTCTACTCATAGATTCTGGAGCTTCAAACCACATGATGGCCAATAAAGACTCTTTCTCTTCTCTCGACACCAGCAAGAGCATTCCCATCCACATGGGAGATGACTCTACCATCATCTCAAAAGGACAAGGTACAGTAAATCTTGAGCACGGTTATTTTTCCAATGTTCTGTATGTACCATCTCTTGCATCAAACCTCCTAAGTGTCTATCAAATGACCCATATTGGAGTGCCCAAGAGAGTATCCTTCAGCCCTGATGATGAACAAATTACTGAACTTGCATCCGGGAAACTTGTGGCAAAAGGATCTGCAAATCATCATGCAAAAGCCTATGAGTTTTCCCATTTTGTGGAGGATGCAAAGCCCACAGCTCTGCTGACTCATGGAAATGAGGTTAGTAGTATCTGGCATGAGAGGTTTGGCCACCTAAACTTCAAGTACTTGCAACAATTACAGAAAAATTCCATGGTTGAAGGCCTCTCGGTCATCAAAGCTACCACCGGAATTTGCAAAAGCTGTATTTTGGGCAAGCATCCTGAGCATAAGTTTGATCGAGGGAAGGCAAGCCGAGCATCAGAAATTTTGGGGCCGATTCATTCTGATATCAACGGACCAATGGCCATCACATCCTTGAATGGATCTCGGTATGTTCTTACTTTTATAGATGATTTTTCTAGATATACATGGGCCTTCTTCATCAAGAAAAAGTCAGATGTCTTAGAAAAATTCTTTGAATTAAAAGTACTGATTGAGAATGCATCCAGGAAAAAGATCAAAACTTTGAGATCTGATAATGGAGGGGAATATATCAGTAATGAGTTGCTGCATATATGTTCCGAAAGTGGTATTCAGATCCAACATTCAGTTCCCTACACTCCCCAGCAGAACGGTGTAGTGGAGAGAAAGAATCGGTCTCTCAAGGAGATGACCACTTGCACGTTGGAAGCCAAGAAGTTGGCAACAAATTTATGGGCTGAGGCCATGAATGCTTCTATATACATTCAGAACAGAGTGCCTCACTCATCCATGAAAGGGAAGACCCCTTTCGAAGCCTACTTTGGACACAAGCCGGATGTGTCGAATCTCAGAGTGTTTGGGTCCACTGCATGGGCCCGAATTCCGCATGTTAAGAGGAAAGCTTTGCAACTGCAAAGTGTTGAATGTTTGTTTATTGGATATCCTGATAAATCTAAAGGTTTCAAGCTGCTGGATATCAGAACAAAACAAATCATCATTGAAAGAAATGTCCGGTTCGATGAGCCTCTTCAAGAGGTAGAACTAGTGAAGGAGAAAACTGTTGAATTTCCTTCCTATTCTACTGAATATTTGGTTGATGAAATTGGGGGTGTTGACTCTGATTTGGAACCTCTGATATCTGATATCGTTGACTAGCAAGCATCAAGTTCAAGTTCAGAACTTGAAGTGCAAACAGATCTCCCAACTTGGGCTAGACAGACACTTTCTTTGTCGATGACAACATTGGAAATCCTGATGATCCAAGAAGAACCCGGCTCGATTTCCAAAGAGCAGGTATTGCGCTCTTTTGTCATGACTCTTTGCTGTCTGAAACTTGTTATTTAATGATAAGTTCTGTTATCACATATATAGTAGCCAGGCTACCATATTCTTTTTTTCAGACACAGTACTTTTTTCAACCAGATCTCTTACATATGAGATGCTGAGATGAGCAGTTTTGATGGATCATTATTATATTAGTGGACTATTGTACTCTCCCATGTCAGGACCGAGTCTCAGGACACTCAGATTTGAGGACCGATGTAGCCATTTATGTCATTTCAGAGCAGTCATTGATGCCCAGTTTTATGTCGATTCTTTTCTTTCTCATTGGACAGATGGTGTTTTAGATGGATTTTATTGCATGGTTATGACTCAACATTTTATATTGTGTTATGGTTATTATTGCTCTTATACTGATTTTTGTGACATATATTAACTTGTGGTATCATGATCTGGCGGTCATAATTATATGGACTTGGTTGTATCTTGTACTATGTATCGATGTCCCTACTTAGACTTGGAAGTTCTTGATCTATACTCATCGGTTTTACCCTCCTTAGGGAGAATAGAGGTAGTCATTCCCACCATTGTTTTGGCTTGCTAGTGTCGGCTCCATCATTCATTGTCTCCACCTATCCATTACCTTCCAGTTTAGTTTTCAACCCGACTGACTTCTTGACTTATGGCATGGAGGACCTTTTTCCCTGCTAGAACTTTTGTTGGACAAACCTCCCTGTTTATATTGTGTCTCCGCTCTGAGTTGGTGACAGAACTTGCCTTGGTAAGTTGGATTGTATGCCTAAATCATTCTGGTCAGTTGTCCCGATGTTTGGCATTGTGCAGAACACCCCCTAGTCACTTGAGATGTTGCTGGCTAAACTGAAAGCTCATGTACTACTTGTATTGAAATATCGAATATGCGCCCATGGAAAATGAAAATTGTAAAACTGTGTTTCTTAACATATGTAAAAAGGGCAAGAGCAATGAAATGCTAAAATACTCTTTGAAGAGTATAAGAAAAGGTCCAAAAAAGCAATGGTTTAAAATGTACTATATCCAAAAATTGTTGACCTTATTAAAATAAATATGTCTCGGATGAAAGCTGCAATTAGCTGTGCTTTTAAGCACTGGTGAAGTCCCAAAAGGGTCATATAGGCCAAAAAGGCCATGGAATAAAATGTGATCTTAATGAACTTGGATCAAGCTTGATGTAGACATGATGCCTAAGTTGAATAAGCACTCTCTAAACAACTCACCCATCTGTGAGGCACTGCCATTCCTTGTGTTGTTGTTTGTCCAACATTGGTTATAGTGAGTTTTCCCTTTCCTTATCCAAAGTGTCATGATGTTGAGTAGGAAGTCATCCTTTGCCTTAGCCTTGTCATTTTCACCTTTCACCCTTCACTAGCAAATTGGCTACAGCTATGAAGTGAGTATAGTCCTGAAAGTCTAAGTCTAAGTAATAATAAATAAAGCCTTACATATGTATTTGTTGATGAACTGCCAATGAAATGAATGCTACTTGTTGTAATTGTTACTTAAATGAGTTGTAGAGCATGTCTTAGCCTATTGCACTTGCAATAGATGGATGACAGTCTGAGTTATTATTGGTGTCTGATCAGTTACAGATAGTTATATTGTTTATTGGATATGATTGATGATAAGATAGAGACCTATGAGGGGTATGAGTATACACCTTAGATGGATTTGGACTCTCTGAGTCTAATGAGACAGTTTATTTCTAGTTTTGGGCACTTGTAGATATGATTAGGCTTATTCTGCCTCTATGATGCATTTTTTCTTCACAGGTTGATATGTTTGAGCAGGGAGATGTTTTAGTTGGATCTCCTAGGGCGTTGTATGGGTATAGGGGGGTGCAGCCACTTGGTTGTACCATTGTACCCCCATCCCAGAGAGGCTGGTGGGATCAGTTTGACAACGCAGGCACCCTAGGAGGCTGTTTTGGCAGGATCACATTTCTCGAGGCAGATTAAAAATGATTAAATGGCTATTGAAGAAATTGATTTGGGCTACTGAGGTAAAGAAATGGCATGGGATGAGTCACAATGATGAGAGTGATGTCTTCCACACCTTCTCCAGCAGTTGCAACACCTGATTGGGCCCACACATATTTTTGGGCATTTTTATATTATTTTCTGGAGCTTTTGGAAGGCTCACGATTTCCTCAAGAAGGCATAAAGTCAAAGAATTAAATTATTATATTATTTTATTGTGCCATGGGGACACCCAGAGGGAGTTAGTCAAACACTCCTTGGACCCACCATGTGCTTTTATTTATTTCTTGCTGAGTGGGTTACCTTTTTTGGGTGGGTTAGTCCAGTTTGATAAATTATGGTTATATTGATCCATGTATTGTATGTTGAGCTCATCTCAACCATTGATTAGAACATTTCATCTTTTAATCTTAGCCACTCGTTTTGAAAGTGGTTAGGATTCGGTTATGATTGAGGTTCTCTCATTTCTATTTAAAGGAGAGAGCTTCTCATTTTTATGGGGTCTTTGGCTCTTGGATTTGAATAATATAAAGACTATTTTGTGGAAATTTTCTGGATCTGCTTTGCATCTGATGTTCTCAAATAGTGATTGGATAGTCTTCTGCTTCATAGCATTTTGGAAATTCTTGTGAGATCTATATTTTTCTGCTATCATTGTTTTGCCTACAGGAGGGCGTTTTGGCTGGAGCGTTTTTGCAAGGGGACCTCAACTCGCTCGGTTTTCTTCGTCTTGAATCAAGGGGTTTTCATTAGTTTCATTGTGATCTATGATTACTTCGTTTTACTCTCTTGTAGCATTTAGTTTCTCTATTTTGTATTGGAAGATCTGATATTGTTGACGTTTGCTCATGCAGGGTAGGGGGCGCATTGGTGGCTTGTGGCTTACATCCGTCATAGAAATCACTTAGATCTTCCAGAATTGATCGGGATAGCAAGGATCATCACTGTTACAGACTTCTACAAGCATTTCCAGATAAGATCTAACAGGTGAGTCTCTTCTCTTCAGATCTAAATCCATTGTACCTTGCTTTACTTCAAATTTTTCTGAAAACTCCTAAATACTAAAAACCATAAAAAACAATAAATTTGGGAATTGTCTGATCTTTGGCCAAACCACTTTTGGGTTTCATAGATCGGGCCTCCCCTTCACTAAATCTACTGCAACGCTGGTCAAACTCCTGCTGGTTTGACCTAGATCTGATTTTTAGCCAGAAAATTGCATAACCCCCCCCACTGAAAATTTGACCTGCTTGGGTTTTGACTTTTTCTGATTTCTAACTTCACAGACGGATAGATCGGGTCCCACACAGTCCAAATCACCCTCAATGCTGTCTAGATTCTTGGCAGTTTGACCTAGATCTAAGTTTTTGACTGAAACAGCCCTAGCGCCCTCACTGAAAACTGGACTTTTCCGGATTTGAATTTTTCTGAAATCTGACAGGCTAGGTTGATAGATCAGGGCTTGAGCATCCCAGAACACCCCCAACGCTGAGCTAGTTCTTTCCAGGTTGTCCTAGATCTGAAAAACTGGTTTTCACCCCCATAGCCCCCTAATCAGATTTTGATTTTTCCAGATCTGATCTTTACTGAAATTTTTTGGCTTGAGTTTGTAGATCAAGCTACCCTGATCTCATTTCCCCTTCGATGCTGAGTTGATAGCCTCCTGGTGACTCTAGAATTGCAGATCTATCTTTCTAAGCCCTAGCGCTAGCCCTCCATTGAGCTGGTTTTCCTGTAACCTGAATTTTTTCGAGCCAAATTCTTTCTGGGTTTGTAGACCAGGGTATATCCTAGGTGGGTTCACTGAAACGTTGGGTTGATGCTGACTCCATTGCCCAATGCACATAAGGCACTGATCTCTTAGCTAGCGCTAGCCCTAACTTGACCTCACTCCCATTCCCTTTGCCAACATTTATTGATAATTCAAGTCACCTATATTTCACTAAGTCTATCTCCTTGGTACTAGATAGTCCCAACTCCGTCCTTGCTTACCCTGTCACAGTTACGTTCCCAAGACAATGGTCATCTCCATTAGTTGCTAGTACCTAAAACCTAGAGCTAGGGTTTCCATTTAACTTGCACCTTACATACCTTAAAGCCCCATTTGATTTGTTCTGGTGTCTAGGTCTGATCTCTCCTGTCGGGAGTAGATCTGGGTCTCCCCCATTGTTGTCTTGGACTAGGATAACATAAAGTGAAGGCTACCTTGATTGACGTGACAACCATCCATTTGGGAGTTTAGGCAATCGTGGTTCCACCCCTTAGTTGCTTGCCCCTCTACCATCCATCCTGGATCCACCTCACACAGGCAACTACAAGGCGGGTAATAACATCTTGGCGTCGTTACCGGGGAGGTAGAGGCCTACCTTGGTTCAACATCCCTCACCTTTCCCTACGACATATCTTTTTCGGTGAATTACTTGTGTGGTTCACCTGGCGACTCCACCCTACAACTCCACTGAGGATCGTACCCAACATATTAATCTTAAGTTCTTAGAGCATACCATAAATCATAATGAATTCGGATGTATTTTTGAAGCACTTGAAGGAAGTAACCAAGAACATGATTGAAACTAACAGACAAATAAACGAAAGGAATAGATGGAGGTCAGAATACGGGTATGAGGATGATCTCGAGCATGATTATGGGTATGAATCTAGTTATCACAATCTTTATGATACCCGCCAACTGCCTCACCCATGCAATAAAAATTTCTCGACCATCTCGAGTGGACCTGTAAGTTGACATGAACCTAGAAGTCATTCCCAGTCAAAGCCTTATAGCCAAGTAACCAGAGTTGTTAAAAAGCAAGGCGAACGGTCTCCTTTTGACTTTTCTGAAACACTGGGAGCACCTCATCCTATGCCAAATGATTACACTAGGAGGATGCCCCGGTTCAATGGAAATAAAGATATATCTATTGAAAGTCATCTGGACATTCTCTGGGATTACATGGAATCTAGAGGTGCAGACAATGAAGATGTTTATATGCGAGCCTTAGGAGAATCCTTGGAAGGGGATGTTCAACTATGGTTTGATCATTTAGCACCAGGATCCATCACTGGGTATGACATGTTCACAGATTTGTTAATTAATAGTTGGAGTAGGAACACTGATGATTCTTTAGAGTGTGAATCTAGAAATGATTATAATCAGTATATTGGCGAAGTGCTTTCTCAATTGGACCATTCCTCTCCTGATATGTTCCAAATTATGAGCGTGCCTGCAATCCATAAGAATGTTACAGAGTACTTCGAGAATAATGTCTCAAAACCTCATGATGAAACTAAGAGGGATATCAATCAAATCATATGAGATACTCTGTTATTATTACCTGAAGTAGTCACAGAGCAGATCTTGGATCTGATCCGTGGAAGGGAACCTAACATGCACCATTAAGAAACATCTATAGTTGAGCCTTCCATTGGTGAGGTCATTAAAGAGCCTTTAAAAGAGCAACTCCATAGTCATTGCCGAATTGATGATAATTTGAGTCAGTATCCAACCTATCCGAATCTGGATTCAGACCTTGATCATATCACTGCAAAAGAAGAAAAGGTTGAAATTAATAAAACTTCCGTTGAAGAGCAATCATGTGGTCATATTGTAGTTGAAGACCAAGTTTGTGAGGATAGAAATGAACATGGTGATGTTTTTCTTTGTCAAATGAATGATGATGATCATTTATCCTCAGTTGAATGTAATGAACAATCTCAAGAAGAACAACCACATGATGATGATATACTAGTGAGTGAGCTTGACCTAGAAGCTTCTTTGTTGCATCTGTCGAACTGGAATCTGTGTCCGAATAATCATCAAGAGCCTCCAAGGAATGATTCTTGTAATGCTGCTGCTATTCCCCGTCATACTTTTGATCAAGGTGATTTGGTAGAGGAGATTAATCATAGTGAGTCTAGTTCTTGGGAGGTTAGTTTCAATCTTGCAAGATTGGTGTTAACATCTTTAGGTGATACAAATCAAGTCTTAATTTGTCAATCAACCCTCCCATCCCAGCTCTTGATGTCCTTCTCTTTGGTATCATGTAGTACAGATTCTAGAAAGTGCCAATTGGTCAATGGTAAAGCATTTTATCTCCTTTCATCCTTGGTGCATAATGTTTTCAACTTTTCTAATTTCTTTGATTGGGTGAATGAAAAGCTCTATAAAGACCAATTCCATATTTTCTTATTTTATAAACAACAAATGGGGTTAATCTCAATTTCTGGTTTAAAGATTTCTAATTTGTCCTTATTTTATTTCACCATTGATCATGATATGAGTATGATTGAGTGTGGTAACCAGATAGAGGAGGGAAGAAATGATGGCCTAGGGGGGATGAATCATGTATCGTATTCTTTTTCATCAAATTTAATATTGCATAAATTTTATGATCCTATCGATCTAGGGTAGAAGAAGTCTGCAACAATCAATCTCATCCCTGGCATGATTTCATTTCTTTTCATCCATGTCTTTCTTTAATTTTCAAACAAAAGTTATAATGGCTTCAATTTTCATTCACATTGCTCACAAGCCATCTTTGATTTGTTGTATCCTTAACTGTAAAGAAAGCTCAATAGGTTCATTCAGCAAGTGGTTGCATTAGATTTATGATTTTACCTAACACTTGTCTAAATTGGTTAAAGTAGGGTAGGTAGGATTAAATAAGCTTTTCCCAGCAGTAGTGTAGAACTTTGCTTTGTTGTCTGAAGCTCACCTTTGAAGCTCTTAGCATAATTTTGTTATCTTGCAAAATAGAGAATCAAACTTTTATTGAAAGTTGTGGTTAGAGATTAGATTTATTTTTTGCTTTTCAGTTTCATGCATCTTTATTTTCAATATTTTATATATTATCCACATATTGTTCTGACGACTGATCTGTGAGTTTGGTATAGCTCTCGACATGCTACAGGTAGTCAGGTGCATTTTTGGTAGCGGTTGCAGAGCTGGATGGATTGATCGAGGATGCGAGAAGCAAAGTGCGAGGACCAGAGATTCTGAGGTTCTCAAGCGCTCTTTTCAGTAGAGCCCTTGTCCCAGCTGGAGCCAGATGTTATCACATATATAGTAGCTAGGCTACCATATTCTATTTTTCAGACACAGTACTTTTTTCTGACAGATCTCTTACATATGAGATGCTGAGATGAGCAGTTTTGATGGATCATTATTATATTAGTGGACTATTGTACTCTCCCATGTCAGAAATGAGTCTCAGGACACTCAGATTTGAGGACCGATGTAGCCATTTATGTCATTTCAGAGCAGTCATTGATGCCCAATTTTATGTTAGTTCTTTCTCATTGGACAAATGGTGTCTCAGATGGATTTTATTGCATGGTTATGACTCAACATTTTATATTGTGTTATGGTTATTATTGCTCTTATACTGATTCTTGTGACATGTATTAACTTGTGGTATCATGATCTGGCGGTCATAATTATATGGACTTGGTTGTATCTTGTACTATGTAATGATGTCCCTACTTAGACTTGGAAGTTCTTGATCTATACTTATCGGTTTTACCCTCCTTAGGGAGAATAGAGGTAGTCATTCCCACCATTGTTTTGGCTTGCTAGTGTCGGCTCCATCATTCATTGTCTCCACTTATCCATTACCTTCCAGTTTAGTTTTCAACCCGACTGACTTCTTGACTTATGGCATGGAGGGACCTTTTTCCCTGCTAGAACTTTTGTTGGACAAACCTCCCTGTTTATATTGTGTCTTGGCTCTGAGTTGGTGACAGAACTTGCTTTGGTAAGTTGGATTGTGTGCCTAAATCATTTTGGTCGGTTGTCCCGATGTTTTGCATTATGTAGAACTCCCCCTAGTCACTTGAGATGTTGTTGGCTAAAACTGAAAGCTCATGTACTACTTGTATTGAAATATTGAATATGCGCCCATGGAAAATGAAAATTGTAAAACTGTGTTTCTTAACATACGTAAAAAGGGCAAGAGCAATGAAATGCTAAAATACTCCTTGAAGAGTATAAGAAAAGGTCCAAAAAAGCAATGGTTTAAAATGTGCTATATCCAAAAATTGCTGACCTTATTAAAATAAATATGTCCCGGATGAAAGCTGCAATTAGTTGTGCTTTTAAGCACTGGTGAAGTCCCAAAAGGGTCATATAGGCCAAAAAGGCCATGGAATAAAATGTGATCCTAATGAACTTGGATCAAGCTTGATGTAGACATGATGCCTAAGTTGAATAAACACTCTCTAAACAACTCACCCATCTGTGAGGCACTGCCCTTCCTTGTGTTGTTGTTTGTCCAACATTGGCTATAGTGAGTTTTCCCTTTCCTTATCCAAAGTGTCATGATGTTGAGTAGGAAGTCATCCTTTGCCTTAGCCTTGTCATTTTCACCTTTCACCCTTCACTAGCAAATTGGCTACAACTATGAAGTGAGTATAGTCCTGAAAGTCTAAGTCTAAGTAATAATAAATAAAGCCTTATATATGTATTTGTTGATGAACCGCCAGTGAAATGAATGCTACTTGTTGTAATTGTTACTTAAATGAGTTGTAGAGCATGTCTTAGCCTATTGCACTTGCGGCAGATGGATGACAGTTTGAGTTATTATTGGTGTCTGATCAGTTACAGATAGTTATATTGTTTATTGGATATGATTGATGATAGATAGAGACCTATGAGGGGTATGAGTATACACCTTAGATGGATTTGGACTCTCTGAGTCTAATGAGACGGTTTATTTCCAGTTCTGGGCACTTGTAGATATGATCAGGCTTATTCTGCCTCTATGATGCATTTTTTCTTCACAGGTTGATATGTTTGAGCAGGGAGATGTTTTAGTTGGATCTCCTAGGGTGTTGTATGGGTATAGGGGGGTGCAGCCACTTGTTTGTACCATTGTAACCCCATCCAAGAGAGGCTGGTGGGCTCAGTTTGACAACGCAGGCACCCTAGGAGGCTGTTTTGGCAGGATCACGTTTCCTGAGGCAGATTAAAAATGATTAAATGGCTATTGAAGAAATCGATTTGGGCTACTGAGGTAAAGAAATTGCATGGGACGAGTCACAATGATGAGAGTGATGTTTTCCACACATTCTCTAGCAGTTGCAGCATCTAATTGGGCCCACACCTATTTTTGGGCATTTTTATATTATTTTCTGGAGCTTTTGGAAGGCTCACGATTTTCTCAAGAAGGCATAAAGTCAAAGAATTAAATTATTATATTATTTTATTGTGCCATGGAGACACCTAGAGGGAGTTAGTCAAACACTCCTTGGACCCACCATGTGCTTTCATTTATTTCTTGTTGAGTGGGTTACCTTTTTTGGGTGGGTTAGTCCAGTTTGATAAATTATGGTTATATTGATCCATGTATTGTATGTTGAGCTCATCTCAACCATTGATTAGAACATTTCATCTTTTAATCTTAGCCACTCATTTTGAAAGTGGTTAGGATTCGGTTATGATTGAGTTTCTCTCATTTCTATTTAAAGGAGAGCTTCTCATTTGTAAGGGGTCTTTGGCTCTTGGGTCTGAATAATAGAAAGACTTTTTTGTGGAAATTTTCTGGATCTGCTTTGCATCTGATGTTCTCAAATGGTGATTGGATAGTCTTCTGCTTCCTAGCATTTTGGAAATTCTGGTGAGATCTATATTTTTCTGCTATCATTGTTTTGCCTATAGGAGGGCGTTTTGGCTGGAGCGTTTTTGCAGGGGGACCTCAACTCGCTCGGTTTTCTTCGTCTTGGATCAGGGGGTTTTCATTAGTTTCATTGTGATATATGATTACTTCGTTTTACTTTCTTGTAGCATTTAGTTTCTCTATTTTGTATTGGCAAATCTGATATTGTTGACGTTTGCTCATGCAGGGTAGGGGGCGCATTGGTGGCTTGTGGCTTACATCCGTCATAGAAATCACTTAGATCTTGCAGAATGGATCGAGATAGCAAGGATCATCACTGTTACAGACTTCTACAAGCATTTCCAAGTAAGATTTAACAGGTGAGTCTCTTCTCTTCAGATCTAAATCCATTGTATCTTGCTTTACTTCAAATTTTTCTGAAAACTCCTAAATACTAAAAACCATAAAAAGCAATAAATTTGGGAATCGTCCGATCTTTGGCCAAACCACTTCTGGGTTTCATAGATCAGGCCTCCCCTTCACTAAATCTACTGCAACGTTGCTCAATATCCTGCTGGTTTGACCTAGATCTGATTTTTAGCTAGAAAACTGCATAACCACTGAAAATTTGACCTGCTTGGGTTTTGACTTTTTTTTATTTCTGACTTCACAGATGGATAGATCGAGTCCCACACAGTCCAAATCACCCTCAACGCTGTCCATATTCTTGGCAGTTTGACCTAGATCTAAGTTTTTGACTAAAACAGCTCTAGCGCCCTCACTGAAAACTGGTCTTTTCCGGATTTGACTTTTTCTGAAATTTGACAAGCTAGGTTGATAGATCAGGGCTTGAGCATCCCAGAACACCCCCAACGCTGAGCTAGTTCTTTCTAGGTTGTCCTAGATCTGAAAAACTGGTTTTCACCCCCATAGCCCCCTCATCAGATTTTGATTTTTCCAGATCTGATCTTTATTGAAATTTTTTGGCTTGAGTTTGTAGATTAGGCTACCCTGATCTCATTTCCCCTTCAACGCTGAGTTGATAGCCTCCTGGTGACTCTAGAATTGCAGATCGGCCTCTCCAAGCCCTAGCGCTAGCCCTCCACTGAGCTAGTTTTCCTGTAACCTGAATTTTTTGGGCCAAATCCTTTCTGGGTCTGTAGATCAGGGTATATCCCAGGTGGGTTCACTGAAACGTTGGGTTGATGCTGACTCCATTTCCCAATGCACATAAGGCACTGATCTCCTAGCTAGCGCTAGCCCTAACTTGACCTCACTCCCATTCCCTTTGCCAACATTTATTGATAATTCAAGTCATTTATCTTTCACTAAGTCTGTCTCCTTGGTACTAGACAGTCCCAACTTCGTCCTTTCTTACCTTGTCACAGTTACGTTCCCAAGACAGTGGTCATATCCATTAGTTGCTAGTACCTAAACCCTAGAGCTAGGGTTTCCATTTACCTTGCACCTTACATACCTTAAAGCCCCATTTGATTTGTTTTGGTGTCTAGGTCTGATCTCTCCTGTCGGGAGCAGATCCGGGTCTCCCCCATTGTTGTCTTGGACTAGGATAACATAAAGTGAAGGCTGCCTTGATTGACGTGACAACCATCCATTTGGGAGTCTAGGAAGTCGTGGTTCCACCCCTTAGTTGCTTGCCCCTCTACCATCCATCCTGGATCCACCTCACATAGGAAACTACAAGGCTGGTGATAACAAGTTCATATCCTAAGTCTTACTACCATGCTCGGAAAGATTCAAGATGGCAAGCTGCCATGGACGAAGAGATGAATTCTCTTCAAAAGAAGGCTACTTGGGAGCTTGTTTCTCTTCCTCCGAGGAGGAAATTAGTTCAATGCAAGTAGGTGTTTTGGACAAAGGTTGCTGTTGATGGCATCACCTGCAAATATAAGGTAAGGCTGGTAGTAAAAGGGTTCTCCCAGGTCCAAGGAGTGGACTATCATGAGACCTTTGCACTGGTTGCAAAAATGGACTCCATCCGCCTAGTTTTGGCAATTATGGCATCCAAGCACTAGGAGTTGCATCACATGGATGTTAAGTCTGCCTTTCTACATGGAGATCTTCATGAAGAGATATACATGAAGCAGCCCAAGGGCTACATTTTAGATTCAGCTTTGGTTTGCAAATTAAAGAAGTCACTATATGGGTTAAAATAGGCCCCAAGAGAGTGGTATTCCTAAATGGATGCCTTCCTTCTCTCGCAAAACTTCCAAAGGTGTAAATCAAATCCGAATGTGTATCTACAGCAGTGTGATGGTCATTTGCTTATCATTGTTTTATATGTTGATGATCTTTTGATTACAGGTAGCACCGTTGCTTCCATTTTAGTCATAAAAACTGCCCTCCATGATGCATTTGAGATGAGCGATTTGGGGCTCTTGAAGCAATTTTTGGGGCTTGAAATTGCACAAAATTCTGATGGGATAATGGTTACTCAATCTCAATACATATCAGACCTGTTAGTTAAGTTTAACATGGCTGAATGTAAGGCTGCTCCATTCCCTTTCCTTTCAAGGATCAACCTTGAAGAAGGAAAAAACACTCCACCCATGGATTGCACAACCTATCGCCAACTGATTGGTATCTTGCTTTACTTGACACATTCTCGGCCTGATATCTGTTATGCCGTGAATGCTGTATCAAGATACATGCAGCAGCCTCATGATCTTCATTGGAAGGCAGCCAAGAGGATCCTCCAGTTTATTTAGGGCACTGGGACCTACGACATTCACTATGCTGCAGACTCTGTGCTAGAGTTGGTTGGTTACACAGATTCAGATTGGGCGAGAGATTCTATTGATCGGAAGTCTACTTCCGGATATGTATTCATGTTTGGTGGTGGCCCCATTTGCTGGTCTAGCAAAAAGCAGGTCGCCATTGCATTGTCTTAAGCAGAGGTCGAGTATCGTTGAGCGATGAATGCTTGCATCCAAGCTGTTTGGTTGCAAAGCATTTTTTCAAAGTTTGATTTTGGTAGTACTTTGTCCACTGTCCTCTTTTGTGACAATCAAAGTGCTATTAAGATCTCCATAGATCCAGTTACCAGGCAGAGGACCAAGCATGTAGAGATACACATGCACTATATTAGGGAATTGGTGTGTTATCCAACTTTTTGTGCCTTAAGTTGGGTTACCTAAGGAGCCGCCAGTTGACAGACTTGTTCAAAGTCTGATTCCAGTGTATCAGTTGATCCG
>LPNX010332812.1:911708-925629 GCA_001517045.1 Pseudotsuga menziesii
TCCCTGTGGGGGATTTTGTAAGGATATGTTAGCATGAAGGTCTAGTTTTTTGTAACTTGATCACCTAAGACTTAGTCATTAGGGACGTCCTTTCATCGAGTGTTTTTTCACTTGGATAATTAAAATTTATTTTTAGAGATTTTAATTATTTGAGTTTTTCACTCAAAATTACCTCCAAAGTGGTGAAAGGTGTTCTAGTGATCAAGTCCATGGGGTGATTGGGGCCTAGGAATGTTCTATATTACCATGCTAGACATTATCCAGAGTCTTGTGGAATTTCATTAAGTTTTGCATAGGTTTTTTGTAATTTTTGGTCATTAAAAATTGTCACTCAAGACAATTTGTTGTAATGTAAAAGAGGGTTACATGGTCCTTTTTAATGTTGTTTAGGGGTATGGGTACTCAAGACAAATGGCATGAGAACCCCTACACCCTTAGGCCAAGTTTGAAGTCATTCGGACAAGTATTACTATGGTTTTGGTCACCTTTGCCCAGGTCAGTCATGGAAATCAAGAAATTGGGCATTTAATTAGAGAGCCAAATTTTGGAAAAGTGACTATAGTCACTTGGGGTGGCCAAGTAAAGGTTCTAAATTTTATATTATGTTCCTAAGACAAATTTAAGACCCAAAGGGGGGCCCCCAAGCAAGCATATAACAAGTTTTGAGTTACCGAATCTAGGGGGGTGCCCCCTTCTCTCTTTGATTGGTTGGGTGAGCTAAAGTCAATGGAAATGGCCCCACTATGGTGGTTTCTTCCCCATTTGACATAACAATAAGGTTAAAAGCATTAAATTGGGGGTTTCTCTCCCCATATTTGAGATCTCAAACCTTGGTTTTGCCTCCTTGAGCAAATTCACCCCCCCTCTCTTGGGCCCCCCTCTCTCCCTTGTGACACTTGTCTAGCATGCAAAGAGCCTCTCTCTTTCATTTTTCCTATTTAAGGAGGCTTCCCCTCCTCATTTGGGTTACACACTCACACCTACTCTCTTGCTCGTGCTCTCATTCTTTCTCTTGCTCTCTTGCCCTTGCTCTTGCTTAGGCCATTGTAATTTTCAGCCATTTGGCTTTGGTAATCAAAATCTTTGGAGGAATCTTGTGTGCATTGTTCTCATTGATGATTTGCTTCCATGCTTAAGGAGCTAGACAAGTTTGGTTGGCCAAGGAAGCATACTAATTTGCTTTGGTAAGATTTATGGCATTTGTATTCCATAAATTTTGTGAGTTTCCATTCTTGTAGTAAAGAAGTTCATATATTTTCTAGTTTGAAGTTCATGATTTCTTTGCTCATTATTTGATTCTCACCTTCTAGTAGTTGTGTAGTGAAAATCTTATAAGCTGCAGGTTATTTGGATTAAAGAGTGGGATTCCTCGTTTGGATGCCCCATTGCTTCACTTCTTGAAGAACAAAGGACCAATTTTCTCTTTCTTTACATACAGATTTCTGCATTTTAATTTTAGTTTGTTGAATGTTTTAAATCTGATTTTAACTCTTATATACTCAAGTTCTTTCAAAATTATTCATTTGGCAACTTTGTATAAATTTTGTATATATATTGCACTAACATACTAACTTCCCTAAAGTGATTTTGGGCACATTTTATCATTTTCTGTTTGTTGGTTTTTAGCAGGTTAGTGACAAAACAAGGAAGAACTCTATCAAATTTCAGCCATAGAACAGTTTTAAGGCCACCCAAAGGAAGAGCTTCAAAGGCATCTCAAGAAAGGGAAAAAACACGGGTTTTTCTCACTCCTTTTACCTCTTTCTTTATGCTGAAATTTCAGCCTTTGTAACAAGTCCAAGAGAGTCTCTTGGATTTGATTTCTTGCTTTTCATTTTCAGTTAAATCAAGTCTCATTTATTTGCCATCCATTGCTAGCAACATAAGTTGGGCTTGCCCACCTTTGCATAAGCAATTGTTGATTGGCGTGGGTTTTAGATTAGTTAGAGTTTCATTTTGTTTTTAGTTTCTTCTTTATTTTTTGCCTGCACCTTGTAAGTGATTTGTCTTTGCCATCCTTGCAATATCGCGTTGGCTAGCATTTTATTCCAAGTATCTGCTTATTTCGTTTTTTTTTCCCGCACCTCACAAGCGAAGTGGCTTTGCCCATCCATGTGAAATCACGTTGGCCAACATTTTTATTTAAAGTATTTGCTTATTTCCTTTTGCTCGCACCTCACAATCGAGTAGGCTCTACCTCCGTTGTGATATCGCGCTTGGCTTGTTTTGTTTATTTTTTCTATAAGGATAAAATTTACCACAAGCCTCGTTTTTGCCCCGTATCCTCTCCCCCCGCCGGTTCGACCGATCTAGGGTGACGAGAAAGTGAAAAGATTTGTGTTGGCTAGTTTAATAGGCACCCAGATAAGTATCTTCATTAGAAAGGAGAAAAAGAGGCTTGACCTGTGGAGCTAGTGGGGAAGAGGCCGTAGGGGGCTTCGTGGCACTTTGTGTCCTCCAGTTGAGCACCCTGCAAGTTTCGAGTTTGACCCGTGGAGCTAGGTGGGAACCTTGTGTTCCCATGTTGAGCACTCGACATTCTCTCTCTAATCGAAGGAGATAGTCTCTTGGGGTAGACATCTAGAATAGTTCATTTCTTTGCAACAAACACCTTAATTCCCTAAGTCAAAGAGAGACATAAAATTTACTAAAACTTACAGGACCACTTGCATAACATTGTTACAATCATTTACATTTCTCTACTTTCTAATCACTTTATTTTAACTTACTCATTTATTGGAATTCATCATGTTCTTGAATATTTGTTAAAGTAAATGAGTTGATGCTTTAGGAAAATTATTTGAAGTTGAGTATTGTGACTCCATAGCCCGAGTAGAGACGACACTGATCATTTTGATTGTTTGATTGTTCCTCTTTTTCATACATTACTGGTTGATTGTTAAAGGGTTTGCTTAACATTGAAATATTTGCATCATTGCATGCTGATTATCATTTTTGTAATTTACAATTCCCAGAAAACATTCTTCAAAAAAGAACTTAGTAAGTAGGGACTACCCCCCTTGGCCTTTAGGAGTTGTGGTCTAAACGGAGGAGTTTAGGACCGAGGTGACAGTGGGTTCTCAACTCATAAGTTGCCCTTAGGAACACACACAGCGATTAAGAGACTTACCCATGTCCAAGTGTGTTTTAGGTGGCAACAAGTTGGACATGCAGTTACATGCGATGAGTCACTTTCAGTTAGACTCAATCATCTATTGCACTTTGATTCAGTTAGGACTTAGTGTGAGAGTCAGTTATTGATTAGCTTGGTGGTTAACTATGTGTGCCGATTGTGGCTGACATTCAGTTAAGCTACACACATCCATTCAATTTGAATGACTTCCTTGAGTATTCGAATTGTCTTGGCATTCATGCACCTTGCATGACCATTGTATTGTACCATCATTATTTTATTGATTATATAGAGCTGCTACTCCTATTGCAGCACCATTATGCCATTTTCATGCTTAATTGTCTGAAATCTCTTATGAGAGTGTGTTTTAGTCCCTAGATTACTGTGACAGATTAATAAATTTGACTGCTAAGTTAGTTATGGCTGAGGCAGAAATTGAGTATCTTAAAGGCAATTCCTTAGTTTAGGAGAAAGAAATCAAAGAATTGAAGAAACAAGTTTAGAATTAGGGAAACAAAGAGTCTTAAGACCTTAGAAATGTTATAGCAATTTGTGATAGTGAAACCTTGATTAGTTCTCCTAGGGATGACCAGACGCAGTCTACAACCAAAGAGGTGGAGCAACTAGTCAAAGATGAACAACGCAATATTCCAGATGAAGGCATGGAGGAAGGCTTGTTATGGCTAGGCTTTAAATGTTCTGTAAATGCATCCTTTTAGTTGGAAACTTTTGTCGTTTATACTTTAGTAAAATAGATCGATACTATAGAGGTAGGATAATAGTAGCTAGCTGGTTTGATACCGCTCTTTTCGATTTTGTTAAATTGTATGTATAGAACTCTATACTAGCAGTAATCGTTTGTACTATCAGGATGCCCGGCTAGGCCGTATCTTCGTTTTTCTATATCAATATATGTAACCGCTTCTGTTAAAAAAAACTTGTGTTGCTTCAACCAAAGTGGCTTATTGCAAATCCCACGAACTTAAGAGTTGTTAATTGATGTTATAAACATCACATTCAATGTCCATAAGCAATGGTAATAGTAAATAATGAGGAAATTTTTAGAATAGAAAATGTGATCAGATTTGCACTTGAGAATAATAAGCAATTTGGAAAATTAAACAGTTATGTGCTGAAGCAATATTCAGAAACTTAGACCGCAGATTTGGCACTTATAAGGCATTCCATTCATATTAACTTGCTGTTATTTACTTATGACAGCAGATCAGAAATCTCCAGAAATTAGTTTAGTGTGAAATGTAGCAAATATGTCAGTTAGGCGTGCACTATTCCAGTACTTAGTAATTTCTGGAACTTAAATTATTGTTGTCATAGTTATTCTATATCATAAATTGGCAAGGAAATAGCTTGAAAAACTCAAATATAAACTCTGATTTTTTTTAGAAATGAAATTGAAGCATTAGATCTGAATTTTTATGTGTTTGGCCACTATAGATAGTAATTTATAGAATTTAAAATATGCAGAAAATAATTCCAGAATTGATCTATTGATCCAAGTGACCTAAAAACCAACCAAAAACCCCATATAAACAAGTTAGATATGCCCATAAAATTGTCAGTGAAGTTTAGGCAAGTAAACCTTCTCAGTTGTGAAATTTTTAGGCTTTTTATGTTGCTGGAATTTGCTGTAAAACTGCAGAAATCATAAATTAAAACCTACAGGAAATTAAGAAAATTACCCTAAAAATTAAAGAAAAATTCCTGAAAATTCAACAAACTATTTTTGTATTTTTGTCTACTTAACTTTTTGGGATTTTTCTATTAAATTTTTATGTACTTTTTACTATAAAATTAAAGAGATTTTCAGAGATTATAGTTGAAGGATGAAGAAAGACTAGTTCCTTCTAGATCCTTGGGCTATTGGGGTCCTAGATCTTTCAACTTGAGCTCTGTATAATTTCAACTTATGCTTCTTGTATATTTCCTGCAAAATAGCATGACAAACTCCACTACAAGCAAATGATTTCACTTGCCAAATTTATCAAGGAAGGGCAACCGTGCATGCACCTTCAATCTACTTGCCTAGCTCACACACTAACCTATATTACTTGTTGGATATCCCTCAAAAGATGCAAAATATCTCAAAATGCAACATACATTAGCATATGATTAGCGATGTGATATACCACTTTTCAATGGACTAGCAAATAGAAATGTAAATGATAAAACTTAGACAAGTTACCTCAGTTAGAATCATCAAGTTGAACTTTTCATGTAGATACCAAGAGACAAGAGCCAAAGATAGAAAAAGTATGATAGTATCACTCTCCAAGATCAACAACCAATGAAAACGAGAAGTGAGCTCTTTTATGTAGGAGAAAAGCTCAACTTTTAATATAATGAAATGATAATATCATGTCCAAAACCCTATATCTAATCTAGGAATACTCCCAAATGATAAAATAATGCTAAAACCCCAACAATATCCTCAATGAGGGAGGGCGCTCTAGAAAAAAATGGTCCAAGTATAAGCAAGCAGTACCAAATAATCCCCAAGAGAGGGGGGCACTCCATCAAACCATGAGCAAAATACCATCAAATAACACAAAACCACAATAAAATAATATACAGTTAAAGTGAGGAGAGGTACTCAATTCTTTTAAAGTATTCTTAGAGAGGCACGACCATATGATAAATAATACAGCTTAGCTTGGACGAAAATACATACCGAATTGGATTTTAGTCCAATGAATAACACAGCCACCAAGGATGCCTTATGAATAACCATATGCTTGATTCCATTCCATGTGGGGCATTGGCTCCTTTCTCAAATGCATTACAACTCTTAAATGCACCCACTTCCAATTCCTTTGTATTCTTCTTAGGCTCCAACAAACTGGCAGAATCAACAACAGCAGAAAAGTCCACTTGTTTACAAGCACCGAAGCTGAATGTCAATCTTTAGAATTGGGACAGCGTTAATGGCAATATTTGGAATTGGGACAGCGTTAATGTCAATATTTGGAATTGGGACAGTGTTAGGTTGGTGGGCCAATTTCTGTGGGAAGATATGAAGATGTTGTGTGTGCTGAGATTAATTTGGCTCTAAGTTTGCTTGCAGATCAAAAGTGCCATAGATTTGGTTCCAATTATATGCAGATTCATGTGATGAGGAACATGGATTTGTGGAAAGTCTGCAATTTTATAGCTCAAGAGATTGCCAGATTTATAAATATCTGGGCAATTATTTTTTCGATAGGAATGGATAAGTATTTGTATTAAAAGGGTCGTGGAAGATCAAACAGCCATAGAAATCGTACAGTCAAAAACTCAATCAAAAGTGCTTCTATGTGTTGATCAAAAAGAAAAAAATTCTTCCATGACATTTTTTAAGATTATCAAAAAGTCTAGTACACTACCATGCCTAAAACTATATAGCCGAACATATATGCCAAGTAGAAATATACGAGTAAAAAACATCATAAATTAAAATAAGATTAACTGAACTAGTTTTCACTTTGTTTTTCCTCCATAAACTGGTCATCTTGGTCAGGGGCCAGGGCCCTTTACCAGCCAACAATGAGGCTGCTCTAATAACCCCAAAGCTGTTTGCTGGACTGTTTCTTCCTTGAATTGCCTGGAACCCATAGAAGCATGCTGATCTGTGACAAAATGTGAACAATGGGCAAATCCCAGGGATATGTTATAGTACATATCTGTGTCACTAACAAGTTTATCAATTTTCCTGTTTTGCTCCTTCAAACTGTTTTCTAGCTCCTCTTGTTTAACTTCCTGCTTCTCCTAGTGTATGCTAAGATGTTCTATTGATTGCCTCATACCCTCTAGCTGGGTGTTTATTTGACAAATATCTTTCTTAATTTCACCATTACCCTCAGCTCCCACCATATTTTGGTTCGAGGAATTGGCCATTACAGGATCTAAACTGAAGGTAGAACACCACCAATACAAGCCACAAACAGGAAAATCCTCAAACAAACACCAAATAATTTCAATGGGATGTTTGACCCATGAATAATTGAGTGCCCAGAAAAAGCCACTCCACTACTACAGGCTGTGATAACCTTAAAAAAGTCCCAGACAGGACCAAACACATAACCTACAGACTGATGACACCAAGAGACTAAAACAACCAAGCAGAGCATGCACACTTATCCCCTTCCAATGCTAGGTGCCTCAAAGGAATTGTCTCTAAAGACCATGAACCATAAGCCCGAATTGAACCTGCCTGGTCACCATTAGAACCACCTTCGAAAATCACCGTAACGCCTAAGTAATATCCCACCTCTATGGCAATAAACTTGTATAGATTCCATGAAGGAAAATGCTCCAGGAGATGGAAGAGCATATTTGAGGGAGCCTGTAGCATGAGGGAGTGTTAAGGCTCCCTCGTGTGGCTTTATACCGACAAGACATGCATGCCTTGAACCATCTTTGACTTGACAAGTATTTCCATGATCCCCAATGCTATGAGAATTAGGTGATACCATGACCTTGAACATGCTGATAACCATAAAATGTCTAAGGGAGGGACATCCTATCAGGGGGGTCCCCATTTTTAACTAGGACCCCCTTGTCTAAATACATCGTGAGATTGGCTTGATGATCAACTAAATAGTTATTGATGATCGCGAGATTGGCTGGATGACGTGGAAGAGCCTAACGTTGTAGAGGCTGTTAAGGTTCCAATAGGTTATTTCAAGAGTTGCTTTGAATAGAGCCATCCTTGAAAAGCCTATATAGCTAGATGAGGTTCTAGGGGACTCTTAGAATTAGCAGTCCCTTACTCCATCTCACATCCACGCCCTTTTGGGCTCCATGAGGAATAATCATTACATTTTACTTCATAATGTGGCCAGCAGTCATTTTGATTTTCAATTGTTCCTCATCTACTTCTTTTATTTGGACCATTTTCATTTCATTTCACATTAACCTTTTGGCTTGCATTTTCTTTGGATATATCATGAGTCATACTAATGCATGTAATGATGGTAGGACTGCTGGCTTCGAGGACTAGTGGAGGCAACCTGGTGGAAAACATCACCCTACACCGCACCAAAACATCGGGGGTATCTGACCAGAGATGGATCCCGGTTCAAACCATGCGCAAACACATTCTAGAGCCGAGACACAAATAAACATGGAATCGAGTATGCACAAAGGTCAAAGGGGAAGGTCCTCAAAATCACAAGTCTCATTCCAAGTCAAAGGTGTAATACAAGAATGGAAGGTATGAATGGGTGAAAATAGTGAAAGGTGCTGCCATGACTAGCAAGGTAAATAGGGTAATGACCAAGTCTGTACCAAGTGGGGTTTAACAATGAGCATATACTAAAGGAGTAAACGTTCTACCCGACCATTTGCACCGATCGGACGACTTGGCTTGCATGAGTTTTCACATCACGCATTGCCGGTCGTCCGATCGGTGCAAATGGTCGGGTAGAAAGTTTACTCCTATACTAAAGCCTTAACATTCAAGGAAATTTAACCACTCATACAATAGGCTTATAACAATAATCTAGAAACATCAGATCACCGCAGCTAATCACTAGATGCATAGTCAAAGATACGAATATAAATAAACAAGACAAATGCAATTACCCATATGCAACATAATACCTGCCCATCCATATACCTGTCTTTGCCGTGGTCTGAAACTTATCTCTAACTGTATGGGACAAGGGAAAGAATACCAACAGTGAACTTTGTTGCTCTGCCAAGTGAACCATGACCCAGCCAACTCATCTCAAAGGGATCATGTAGGGGTCACTGATGACAAAGGGGTGTCTGGAAGATGCTCTGAATGCTTTGAAAGGTACTGTATCACTGATGATCATTGCTCTGTAGCTCTGCTCAACTCATGTGAGGATCGGCTCATGCCTTTGACATCATAATCTGCATCATGGTATCTCCAGCTACTATGGATGTGACAACAGTCCCTACTATGTTATTACTCCTACAATAACAACATATAAGAAAGATATTACCTAAGCTTGGTAGCAAAGATCACATCACATTCACCATGAAGAAAAATGAAACTCAGTTATGCACCATCCAGAAAACACAAGACACAGGAAAATAAAAGAACAAAATTTTATTAGCAACGTCCTCCACTCACCAACCTCTTATAATGGAGGAGGTCTCTTCCTTTCATATAATATGGAGAGCAAATACCACGGGAGAAGAAAAACTATGGGTAGTTAAAATGAGCCGTTTACAAAACCATGGGCTCAACTTAGCTAGTGCACCCCACTTGGCTGAGTTGGCGCTCTCAAAATTTCTCTCATGCCATATGTGTTGAAGATGAAGGCCCCACCATGCTGAATAATTGAAGTGGCCTGCATGGTCATGCCGTGGATGATGTGGAGCAAGAGAATTCGTCCCACTTGGACAGATGCACCCCCTTGGAAATCAGTCTTGTGATTTGGCTGAGAAAAATGACAAAAGTGGGGTCTGGATGCCATTTAGGAGATGAGTAGATGCCTCAATACAATGCTTGCTTGCTGAAGAGAAAGAATGTGATCACAAGTTGAATATCTCAGCTAAAAAAATTCGCCCCCTCTTGGACAAGTGTGCCCCCCTCAAATCGATTTGCTCAGGTGGGCCATGAAAATGTGCCAAGTGATCAAATTTGATTTAAATTTGATCAAATCGACCGCTACACTTCTAGCCACTTTAAATTTGATTTAACTTTTTATTTTGCAAATCTGGGATTTGATTCATCTTAAGCATAAATTATTTGTACAAAATCATAAAAATTTGCATCATTAGGACCTTCTCTTAGGGCTGCATCATTAGGACCTTGCATAATTAAATCTGATATCTAAGGATAGTTTGTGATCTGTTTTTCTTAATGGTTATTAACAGAACAATAAAGGTTAATTTAATTCTAGATTTGACCAAAAACTTAGCCCCATTTGTGCTCAGTTCATCTATCTTTTGCTAGGCTAAAATTCAGAACTGTTTAAGAGTGGTTTGTTGGTCTAATTAACATCATAAAAACACTTTAATAGCAGTTACTTACGTAGATTCGATCTGGTATTTTTTTGGGGGATGGTTATAAGGTCATAAAGGCATCAATTTCTCACTCTTTCAATAAATTGCCTACAAATCTGCAATCTACTTTTATTATCAACCTAATTAATCTCACAGAATACACTAAGTTGATGGTGCATACAAGTAACTGAAGTGTCCTCTGAATTGTTGCATTTTAAAATGTAGTTGCTTGTTCTATTCTAGGCTCTAGCCTAATTTGCACTCACTTTCATTCACTTTAAAGGGCTGGAATCTTTTTCTGTTGTAATACATTTATTACTGGTCAAATCTGCAATGTGTAACAACAAACTAATTTCATTTTAAATCTGGAAATTAAGGGTAATAATTGACACTCAAGGATTAAGATCTAAAACCATAAATTAACATTGCATAAACTATAATCCAGATCTGAAATCTTTCCAACTTAGTTTTACAATTAAAACATATCTCCAAGAACCATCCTTGAAACTTAGTTGTGTTTAGGGAACACCCCCACTGTTGGAGTTTTCTCCAAAAACTGAAGTGAAGAGAAGCTATTGTTGAGGTGGTAGTGACAACACTTCTAAGAGTTTCCATCAGCTAAATTCTAATGAAGACCTTGCACTTTAGGGTTGCTAGTTTGCATGGTAACAACTACCATCTTTGAAATGAGGGGAAGTGCTCAATGGGTTTCCCCGAGATTCCATGGAAAATATGTGTGTGTGTGTGTGTGAATTAGGTCTAGCCCGAGTGGTTGTGGGATGGAGTGTTATCCTCGCTACTTGGGGTTTTATTCTCGTAAATGACATGTTGAGCTCATAGTGAGTATATCATTGTAACAACTTTGAGCCCTATTGTTGACTTGGCCTTGTGCCTTAAAGAATATAGGGTTTTTACGCTAGGCACCGTCCTTTAAACGAGGGGAAGCGCTAGAGGGTTTCCCTAGGGGTGTAACCTACAATATATATATATATATATATATATATATATATAGTCAGTTTGATGTTTTGCAGATGTATAGATCGCTCTCCAAGAAGAGTGTATAGACATATGGGGTAAATAGACTAGCAGGTATATGTATATGTATGCCAGCTCTTTTGATCAATCCTTGGGACAACTCCATGTATATTCCACTTTCGAATATAATATAATATAATATGCATATGTATCTTTTTTATACAAATATATCCTCATATCTACAAATAATATATAGGTATTCCTCTTATTCAATAAAGCAATCAATCAATACACTTGTAGTTTTTTTATCTTCATTAGATGATTAAAAGAATATTTATCCAAACTATAATATTCAATTCCTCTTATTCAATAAAGCAATAAATCAATACACTTGTAGTTTTTTTATCTTCATTAGATGGTTAAAAGAATATTTATCCAAATTATAATATTCATAGCTTTTCTCAAAATCAAAATGAAAGTATACATTTTCTATGTTTGATTTCTCTATGTCTCTCTGTCTTTCTCGCAATCTCTTTCTTTCTTTAATCCTAAATTTTGTTAAGTAGTGTTTCTAAAACTCGTACCTATTTCCTCGTTTAAGGTCATATAGGTGGAGCTTGAGAGCAGTCCTTTGGCAATTTAAATAACCTTACTTTAAAATAAATATTGTGCTTTATCATGATATGGATTTTGGAGTTATGTGGTTGAATATGTTGCATTCTGTTGTTTGGTTAGAAGTACCTTTGCATTTAGCTTAGAGGCATATTATGTTTTCTTGCTCGAGGGGATTGGAGTCCAGACTTATCAACATTATGGGCCATTGTATGAATGATTTACTATTAAGCTAGATTCAACAATACCTATATTTTCTTAGTGGCCTTGGCCTAGAAACTTACAAGGGGTAGCCCCAACATGATTGACAAATATACTAGTCTCCTATTTCTACCAAAAGGGAGTGACTATCTTATTAATAAGAAGAAATGATGAAAATGAAAAGAATGGAAAAAGATAATTAGTGAACCTCCAATGAGAACCTTCCACAACTTGAATTCAAGGCTTCGTATCATATGAACTTCCAGAGCTCATTGGACCAAGTCCAAGAATGGTTAGTTGAAATTTTTGGTGAAGTCCACCTGCTTCTATGAAACCACCATAGCTAGTGAGACTGAGCCTGGTCCATGCAACATTTTTTGGTCTAGTGCCAGTTATACTGGAGGAGCCTTGTACTTCTTGTTTCTATTGGCTTTAGGTATTCCCTTTCGATTTGATCTGTTTTCTATGGACATCTGTGTTTGGGTGCTTAAGGGACACCAGAAATGTTGTTCTTTTTGAACTCAAAAGACTTGTTCTTTTGGTAGGGTGCATGGCACTTTCAGTGACTCATGTTTACCATTCTTTTGGATGCCATCTAATTCCTCCTTGAAAGCCTTTACAGGTGTACTTATTTTCTTAGAAGCATATCTGAGTAAGCTCTTTAGATAAGGTAGGACTCTCAAAGAAATGATGGAAATTGTATTCCAAATCAATAATTGAGCGTGGACTTAGTATGTGGTGGATGTCAAATTGCAAGGCATTTTAGTCAATAGTAAGTATGTGGTGGATGTCAAATTGCAAGGCATATTGACTGGTATGAACTATGAACTATTCTGATCATCCTTTGGCCTTATTGTCTAGGTTGGGATAAAGTATAGTAAGCCTGAAATAAACATTTGGTATGAAGATATGATGAGTTTCCTGTGGGTTTGGGACCACTGCTGTCCATTTGGTGGTCTTTTTTGGTTTCTATTGACAATGAATATCTAGGCTTATGGTTTTGTCAGCTAGCTACAGTTCTCTTTTAGAAAGGGAGTTGCTAACATCATAGATCTTTGGGACAAGGAGTATCCGGCTATATACACTTGATTAAACATCTAAGGAATTATCTTCCCACTATCGTTGGGTTTTTTGCAAGCTATACCTCACTCTGTTAATGGAAAGATTATATGTTCTTTAGTTAGGGTATCGTGCAAGGACAAGAATTGGTATCCTATTACTCTGCTAAATGGATATATTCCCTATTGTTACCCAAGTATGATGTTTGTGAAAGGTTCAATAGGATTTGGGGTATCAAGAGCTAACTTTACTTTTGCATGGGGCAAGATTTTAGAGAACATCTGGTCAAGAGAGGTTGAGTAGCCAAAAAGTTCTCCACCCAGACATTGCTTAATAAAGGACTTATGTTTGGGTTAATGTTGCAAAATTTAAATATTTAAATTTTAAATATCCAAAATACCTGCAGCTTTTGTCACAGGGTTGAAACTTGCATTTATAGAGGTTGGCCCTGTTATATCACATATAGTATGGGGATTTTTGCACCCATTTTTGCTTCAGCTGTGACGATGATTCCAGATTCCCATTCCCAAAGAAGAGATCAGTAATGAGAATGCCAAGACATGATGCCATTTTATTACATGATATTATGCTATGCCACCCCTGAGGATTCATTATGGTTATGCTCTCTATTGATGCTGTACTTCTCCATGTCTCATGTTACACTACATGGATTTGTTTTGATGAGTATAGCTGGTAGTAGTGATCATAGGCTAATGAGAATAAGAGATTTTTGGTTTGTTTACTCACCAATAACCAAAAATAATCTAGTATTTACAAGGAGTACCCCTCTTCTTTGGCCTCATATTTGACTTTTTCCATATTTCTCACACCAATCCACAGTGTTACGATCCTTTTGGCTTAAGGTTGTGTTGCCCACCTATTTCGACTAGGTGGCAACTCCATGTACATTAGGATGTACATTATTGTACCTTAGAAAATCTGAGGATTTTTCTCTTCTGCAGGGCT